>NJDD01002127.1:91399-107917 GCA_002245505.1 Calephelis nemesis
GACTCGCCCGGATTGGTACCACCGCCTTACCTATTCATACCTTACATAACGTCCAACGCTTGCCGTTGAGCAGATGGTCTATTCTACAAAGAAGCCCAGACCAACACGGGGATAACATAAGAAAATTCTTCGAGGATTTTTTATGACGCAGTTAATATTCAGGTATGTAACCTGCCAGCGTCGAGTAATTTTCACATTCAAGTGTAAAGTCACTTCAAGTTCAAGTGTAAACTGGCAACTGGGCCAGTTAATGACTGCATCTGTTACACGGGAAACTTTGAAAACCAGTAATGAGGTACACATACAGGGATCTCAACTAATATTTATGACATGAATGGAGAATCATCGATAAACTCATGTATCCACACTTTACTATATTTTTGTAATTTTATTTGTGCGTGACTTGTTACATTAGGAAAAAAAGCATCTTCACTCCCATATCCCCGAAGTCGTAAGCAGAGGCACAACCAGGGCGCCCACGACTAGCCGAATACACTAAGTCCCACAATGTGATAAGTGGCAAGCCTATCGCCAACCGGGCACATATCCAATCCTGAACAACATTTTTTTATTAGAAAAATTGGAAAACCCAATTTTCTTTTTGTTGCCCGACCCGGGATTCGAACTCGGCACCTCATGCAGTCAAGTCCAACAACTGAACCGCTAGACCACAGAGGCGAATTAGGAAATGCTCTATTTCTTTCTTAAAATAAAAATATTAGCACTCATCTCTCAAAAATGGCGAACAAATTTTATTTTAAGTACTCTTAGGAAAAAGTTGTAAAGTTTTTTTTATTGTTTATTACTTTAAAGACAACCCATATACGACTTCTTACAACATTTTCTACAACAAGGATAATTTATCTGTTTCTTTTTATTTTTTTTCCTTTTCTTCTTAATATCCGAAACACACGATTTGTACATTTCAATGTTATTTTCTTTAATCCACTGATCACATTCTTTAAGATCTTCCTTATTGTCTTTGGATTTACTCTTACGACTCTTAAAACCAAATCGCGGACATGCCTCTCTTTTTCCTTGTCCAATTAATTTCAATTTTGCTTCTTTGTACTTATTCAAACGTTCCTTCTCCTTTTGCCTTTCGGCAATCCATTCGTCTATTTTTTCCTGCATCTTTGCTTTAGTATCTTTCATATCTTTCCACTTTTTTTCTGAAATATAACTTGGGCGCTTACCATCCATATATAATGAGCTTTTCTTTTTCTTTCTAGATCTTCTTAAATCTGTTAAATTTACATTTTCTCTTGAATCTCTATCGAAAACTTCAGTGTAATTTGTAGTTACGTTATCTTTTTCTATATATCTCCTTAGTTCTTTTAAATATTTAATACCTACTATTGCGTCAGAGTCATTACTTTTTTCTAATGTTTTTAAACTATCATCTATAGCATCGTGTATTTGATGGTATAAATTAGTTTTTTCTTCTTCCAACTTTTGTGTTTTTGGAATCTCTTTTGTGAAAACATTATTAAAAGAAAGAAATAAGAAAATAAATATCATGTATATGAGACTATTCTAGCCTTGTGCAGAAATTGAAATAAAATTTATAGTGGCTGTAAACCAGGCTCTTACAACATCTGTATAACATAAATAAATTTTTATTTTATATTTTATGCTAGTTTAATCGATTTTTTTATTCTCATAAATTTCAAAATATATTTACTCAATGTAACAAGAACTTTGTCACTAAAAACTTAAAAACAAAAAATAACAGTTATATCAGAATTTGAAGTCGTACTTTTTTGCAGGGTTACTGTCAAAGGACCGGCCAAATTTTAAAATAAGGGAATTAAAATCTTAATGCATTTTAAGTATTATTGCCAAATTGTAATATTTGCTGTTATAAACATTACTTTATAATAGTCCGCATAAATATTTCACTTATTGTAACGCTAGTACGATTCATAACGGTACCAGATTAACATACGATTGGAATCAGGAAATGCTTTGTTTACATGATAACAACCATGCATCTTGTATTTTGCGTCGAATAAAACTTATAATTAGTATTTTTTTTAATTTTTCCATTATTTAATAGATCTTCACGCCCATATCCCCGAAGAGACAGGCAAAGGCACAACCAGGGCACCCACGACTAGCCGAACTAAGTCACACTAAGTCCCACAATGTGATAGGTGGTAAGCCTATCACCAACCGGGCACATATTCAATCCCGAGCAACATTTTTTTATTAAAAAAATGGAAAAAACATATTTTCTTTTTGTTGCCCGACCCGGGATTCGAACTCGGGACCTCATGTAGTTAAGTTCAACACTTGTACTGCTAGACTACAGAGGTGAGATTAATAGAGGATTAAATATATCTAAAATGTTATCGACTTTCAAAATTTGGCTGGTGCTTTAAATACAACACTTTAAATTATAGTAAACCAGCGGTCCACCGCGGCTTCGCATGGGTATAAAATGTACAAACAAACCTTCCTCTTCAATCACTTTAACTATTAAAAAAAGCGCATTAAAATCCGTTGCGTAGTTTTAAAGATTTAAGCATACAAAGGGACATAGGGACAGAGGAGCGACTTTGTTTTATACTGTGTGTGTGTGTTTTAGCGTGTTTTAGAAATAAATTAGCATGCCAAATCCTGCCAATATACCTGCTAAAGCTACAATAGCATAGGTCATACTTGAATGGAAATAGTACATTGGATTTTTTTAACGTTCTTGAGATTACTTACCGAAGTCTGGCCATAGGATGAAATCATGGATTCAAATCTATAAAAACCTGATTATTTGAACATTGTTTATCTTTTCAGTTTATTTTTATAGATCTTAAAGTTTACACAAAAAAGCATTTGATTTTGTACATATGTAACAGGCCTAAAAGTTATAAGAATTAACAGTGTAATTTAAAATTTGTTGGAATTTGTGTTCCTGACGTTAGTAACTTCTAATAATGTTTCCAATAACGCTTGACTGCTTGGCACATAGGTTTCTGCAATTGAGCTCAAGTTTTGCTACTATATACAATTATTGTTCTCCATTTTGGTACGGGTTTACTGGGTCTCTAGACTATATACCTGACTTAATTTTTGACTGTTTAAATAGTTTATCACCAACTGAATCATTCGTAGCTAACCTGGTTCTGCCGCCGTAATAACAGTGTCATGTTCCGGACAGTAAAGTAGGTTAACCGGTAGAATTGTACAATAGGCCTGACAACCCAAACATGTATTGACCTTTAACATAAATCTTAATATATATAAATCTCGTGTCAAAATGTTTGTTGTCAATGAACTCCTAAACCACTTAACCGATTATAATAAAATTCGCACACCATGTGCAGTTCGATCCAACTTTAGAGATAGGATAGCTTATATCTCAATTTATGGTAAAAAATTACCATCCGAGCGAAGCCGGAACGGGCAGCTAGTGGTGTCAATAAGTCACGGTCACCTTTTACTACCAGGAGAGGAGGAGTAAGGTAACTGACATTGAGACACGAGAATTTTATACATGATTGACCTTAACTGTTACATAAGTGTCGCACGAAGTCAAAAGCTTAGTTTTTCATACATTATAGTAGTTTTTTTATACATTATATAATTTACTCAGTAAAAGTTTTAGTAAACGTAAATAATGGAGTTAACGTGGAGTTCATTCAGAGATGTCAAACTATGTTTTTATAATGATACTAGCTGACCCAGCAAACTTCGTATCGCTTGACATTAATGCTTCGGCAGTAGCGCAGTCTGTCGGATCCGATGTGAAACATTCCAAAGTCAACAACGACTTATTATTAAAAAATTAATTAAAAAAACATTTTCCAGGAGACCAAATTGCGAATCTAAACCATTCTCGAATTCCCTTGAACACGCACAAAAACTTTCATCAACATCGGTCCAGCCGTCTAGAAGGAGTTCAGTGACATACACACTCACAGAAGTATTATATATATAAAGATGAGTTGTAACACAGCTACGGGCAAGGGCCCTTTCCGTTTTTAGTCTTGATTAGAAAACTGACATCATAATATTGATAGTAGGAGGAGTATGAAATTTGGCACATTTATAGTTTCTGTGTGAAGTAGTGTAGAACGCTAATATTTTTCAATAATACGTAGGTCACACTATAAGTTTATCGTAACTTAAAAAAACAACATGTTATGACCAAAATATTATGTTTATTGCTTTTCAAAATAATCTCCTTTATATTTTAAAAATGTTTTCTACGTGCCGATTAAACGCTATCACTGCCTCTTCGGAGTTGGTAAAAGTAAAACCTCTCATCAAATCTTTGATTTTGGGGAAAATACAGAAATCACAGGGTGGTAGGTGGTAGGTAGGTGCTATGCGCAGGATGAGTGACGAGATGTACTTTTTCGAAAGTCAAAAATGTTTTTGTTTTGTTGGCCGAGTGTGAAGAAGCGTTATCATGGTGTAGGAGAATGCGGCTTCTGGGTCGTCTTTCGCGAACTTTTTCTAACACCCTGGAAAAACATATGGTAGAATACCACTCGGCATTAACACTATTTTAAGTGACATTGTACAGATGGGACACGTAGCTGTGAAAAAAAACGCGATCATTTTTTTACCAACTATTCTCGCCTGTCTCACTTTTGTTGGCCTGTTCTCATTTTCAAACACCCATTCACAAGGTTGCTGTTTTTTTTCGGGTTCAAAATAATAAATCCACGTTTGATCTCCTGTGACAATGTTATAAACAGCATTAGAATGTCCGTGGTCGTACTTCAGTAGCATCTGTGAGCATCATTCCAAGCGACCCTGCTAATGCTCCACTATCAGTTCATGAGGGATGCGGAGAAACAGAAATTTTAAAATCATAAAAAATCATCTCTAAAATCTTTTCGACTTAATTCCATTTCCATTACGTACGTAGAACTTTGATGTGTGATAAAAAAAACAATTGACAAATTATTTCCCGCCTATTGTGTTTTTTTATTTCTAAGAAGGCTGTAAAAACATAACAATCGAAATTCAAATAGTTCCGATTAGCTAGAAGTACAAAACTTTTAGTGTGCCCCCTGTAATGCTTATAAAGTGAATCAAATCAGTACATTAAACTTTACACATTTACATTTTATTTTGATTTGACACATACAATCAAATATGTCGATTGACTAGCTGTCCCGGCGAACTTTGTTCTACCCGTTCAGTTCGCATGGGAAAAATAAAATGTTGTTTTTCTTAGTTTTCTCGCAGTGTTTTTTTATTCTTTAAACCTTCCCTGGACTTAAATAAATAATTAAACCAAAATAACCCAAATCGGTTCAGCCGTTCTCGAGTTTGACCGAGACTAATGAACAGCAATTGACTTATATATACGTATATTATGTACACTGACGTTATAGCGGCAGGATTAGGTGGTATCTATATCCTATGCTCGTCTTTTACGGGCTGCCTCTCAGAGAGGCAGTTAGTCTATTCTGCAAAGAAGAACGGACCAATACGTAGTAAATTACTGCGAATCTGCTTAAATGTTAAAATTAAAAAGTACTTCTCGTTTCTAGCAATTAAAAGAAATGTTAATTAACTATGTTTTGCACTCAAAGATCAATGGCCGTTTTTCTCTTTGTATTTGAATCAGATTATATAAATATTAACTTCTTGATACAAAATCTAATACCCATTGTGAGAAATAAAATGAACTATCACAGCTTTCAAAAATTTTAAGCTCATTTAAAATTAATTAAAGAGTTATTCCTTAAGAAAACAGTCTGCGGCTTCGGGGTGGGGAGAGGGAAGGGGGTGATTGTACAATAAAGACAGAACCAGCGCGAGACAAAAGTGAAAGAACAGCTATAAAGGGCGTTAGGGCGCTCCGATAAGCCCGGTCATCAGAGTAATGGCTCTGTACGGCCCCTACTAAGGGACACTCATTAGCGAGATTTTTGGAATGAAAACTTTTTTAGCGGCGTTTCTTCCTTTTTTAGAATGGGTAAAAACTTCTAAACTCGCTTTGGGACACATGACCTGATCGAAAATTTGAAGACGGCGAAGGGCGCTTGCGTGAAAGTTCGTGTTGTCATGTTTGTGTACAATAGCGCAATAAATGAATATTCTAGCATATAATGATAGTACTTTCATACTGAAAATTAAAGCAATTCGTGGAAAATTATTCCTTAACCATTCCAAAGTATCAAAAATGCACAACGTTAAAATTAAAGTTTTCACTTCTGCCGGCATTCCCGGAGTGCAACCCGTCGTTTTTTTTCGCTTATGTGGTCTAGCGATCAGGCATCGAACTTGACTTTTTGAAGTTTTGGTTTCATCCCCACGTCTGATAACAAAAAATATAAATTGTGTATTTTAAATTTTTGATAAAATTGTATCGACGTGAAGATACCTTTACATTGGCTGTTTTGTGGCAGGGGTTATATGCCTAATGTTCAAGTCTACCAGCAACTTTACGTTCTGAACCGGAACGTGACACTGTCATTACGGCATGTCATAGGTAGGTAGGTTCCCCTACCCCGGGGTAGATGCTATTCAGCACTCTGCCATCAATGACAATAATCACCTTTGCAGATCCTAAATAAATCATTATCTCGTTAAAAACTTGTGGCTGGAATCTATCTAAGTTCACCGACTATCTTGCTCTCCAAACGGAATACGTCAAGTGCATCATGAAGTAAAATAGTATAACTTAAAAATATTGTTGGGTAGACTAGGTGGTGGAATCTTCATATTACATAATACATCTTAAATAATTTCACTTTTTCATACATATAAGTTTTTTTAAGATGATATTATATTTCAGCTTCTGCAATTGTTTCTTTTCAGTGACTACTTCTACCATCTTCAGTCTTGTATGCCAGCAATGTTGGACATAATACATGGTCGAATTGCATGTTTAAATAAAATTATCCCACCACCAAACTTTTTTTATTAACAGGTAGGTACTGGTACAATTAAAGTATAAATAATAAAGTAACAATAACCTTCCTTTGACAATAATTAACACATTAAAGAATTTGTGAAAAGGGGATTCAGTTTTTATATATGGATTTACAGCCGTCGCCTATGGACTGTATGTATTATAAGTGCACATCTATCATAGACTTTATGGAGGGACATGTATGCAAATTACTGGCTGCTCTAGCCTCCAACACAGAACACTACAATGACGAGCATTGGTGTAAAGGCGCCAGGAACTAGTAAGCACTCTTCCACTCTCAAAGTGATTAAATTTTCTTAACATTATTTAAATTTACTGTTCCGGTTAGGAGGATATGGTAGTCGACAAACTTACTTTTCCTCGGGGCCTGACATCCTAGCTTCAGTTTGGCAACGCATCATTACCACTTTTGGTGTCTTAAGGTGGTGTCAATTTCTTACCATCAGGAAATAAGTCTGCTTATTTTCCTTCCAATAATTCCTCNCACACACACACACACACACACACACACACACACATCTATATTACATACTCACAAGTATATTATATTATAGATGTAATTATATATTGATATTATTAATAAATATTTTTTATACATCAGAATAACGCATATGCTTCAATTTACAACGAAATTTTCGGGCAAAGCCGCGAGTGAAAACTAGTCTGAAATAATAGTTAATACAATCACCGCTGTGATCTTGCAGTCCAGGTTTTGGACTTGAATTCAGGAGATTCTTTACCTAGGGTCGGATAGCAAAAAAATAATGTGTTTTTTCAATTCTTCCTAATTTTGCCTATTTGTACCACTGGCTACCTCTTCGGGAACATTGACATCAAGATATTTTAGTTTTTAAAAATTATAGGCAACAAACAAATAGGTACTGACTAGTTTTAGTCTGAAATAATAATTAATACAATTGCCTCTGTGGTCTTGTAGTCCAGGTCTTAAATTTGAATTCAGAAGATTCTTGACCTAAGGTCGGATAACAAAAAGATAATGTATTTTTTCAATTTCCTAATTTTTGCTCTATTTATACCTCTGGCTACCTCTTCGGGAATATTGCGTCAAGATATTTTCTAAAACTTCTAGGCAACAAGCATATAGGTACTGTAAAACATGAATCGAATTCGACTTGGATCGAAAATCAAATAACAGTAACAAATGGTAGTGGATAAGCGCATAAAACGACGACTGTTGACAGAGATAAAAACATAAAAAATACAGTCCGGGTGTAGTGAGGGAAGAAGTGATTTTCTTCTGATTAGTTTAATGTCGGCTCGCAGTGTTTATGGACAAATAAAATATATTCGCACAATCCCTGATTATATCGTTAATGTTACTAAAATAAAAAAGCCTTCTGAGTTTCCTTCGTTTTATTTTATCAGTGTATAGTAGATTCCGATTTGGTAGTATATATTTTATATTAAAAATTGACTTTACTCTGACTTAATTGAAGATTTAAGGCTGTTAACTTTAAACTGACTCCAAAATACAGTACAGTTACTCAATTCGATTGAATTTTTTTATATGTTTTGTAAGCGATTAATTGGCCAACACATAACTTATTTCGATGGTTATTTTCAGAAAGATTGGTAATTATTTCAAAATTGTCACATATTATTTTTCAGGGATTGTGCCCCTGATTATATCGTAAATATTGCTAAAATAAAAAAGCCTACTGAGTTTTTTTCATTACATTTCATCAGTGTACCTATATCTGCAATTCCGATCCGGTAGTCGAATTCGAACCCGGGACCTCATGCAGTCAAGTCCAACACCTGAACCGCTAGACCACAGAGGCGATCAAAGATTGTTGAAAGTATAATCTCCATTATTAACATAAATCACAAAACTTGTCAATAAAGTTCTTAAAATAAAGACGAATCTTTCCAAAGATTAGTCTAAATTAGTTTTAATTGGGAATTATAGATAGCTACAAATCTCATCCTCCGTACACTCCCTTTGACGAAGAGCTCAAGATTTTTCCATTAAAACCAATTAATATTTAACGGAAACTCTAATTAATTTCTACGACGAAATCCCCAATAATTTTCATTCAATCTGTCTTCTAACAACCGGTGCCTTTGAAAAGCTTATCCTGATATTAAAAATTAAAGGGGTTGTCCAGTGCTCGTAATATAACCGCCACGTGATTAAGATATAGACAGCAAAATTACGAAAACAAAGTTTTTCCTCGAAAACTAAAGCTAATCTAATCATTTTGTGTTATTGTAATAAATATTCTTAGTCTTATTGATACTAGTATCACAGTAAAAGATTTTGAAGATGAAGATATTTAGAGGGCATTTTACCATTTCTTGTTATTAAGAAAATTTAATGAAAATGTATGTTGATCCCGACGAGTGGTTAGGTAGTGTATACAATTATCTAAGATACATACTTTCCATATGAAACATATAGCAGTAATATTATAAAGCGACACAAGGTGGTTTTTTAAATTTTATTATTGTTTCTTACCTTTACAAACGTATAATAATTTCGAAGTTTGCAACTAATTACAAAACTTCATTACAAAAATAACAGGATATTTCAAAGAACTAATCGAAATCATATGCAACAAATATTTAAAACTCAAGAAACTACAACTGCTTATTTATATTTAAATCCGAAAATTGTTTTTACCCGAAATCGGGTAAAAATATACAGACTTTGCAAAACGTCACGAATTAGGCTGTCATCGTTTAAAATGCAATATTTATCTCATAAAACCTTTTAAGGGTTCTACGATGAGTCTTGACAGATGGGATGGCTATGAAATGTTTATTAAGTTACAAGCTTCAAGCGGGAAAGCAAGCGGAGCGGAAGATAATAATATTGTGAGTTACCTATAAATATTTCTACAGTATGGAAATTTGAAAAATAAGTTTGTGCTAAGCACCGTCATAGACTATAATTACAGAATTAAATGCTTATATTATAGTTCATGAAATAAATAAGTATCTAGTACTTGCCATGCGCTATAATCCATTCGCCATTAATTATTGTCTCGAAAACAACCAATGGCAATTGTTTTTCTATAAGTTTTAGACAAAATTAACAAAGAACCGAAGTTAAAAGACACTCACGCACATTAGGGACTGAGCTGTACACTATTTCTGTCCTGTAACATCAACGTTTAATAACGCTTGTTATGATTCAGATGGTAGCAAAGACGGCTAATTGCCCAGGAGACCATCCATCATAAAATGAGGTTGGCATCTCTTCTTTGCTACGTACTTATTTTTCACCATCAGGTGTTTGCTTGTTTGATTTCCAATACACTATAACAAACCATTGTTAAAAGTAGTAAATAATGAAGCTATATTAATTTGGAGTAATAATTGCAATTGCAATAATTCTTAAATTTGAATCTTTAGTAGCCTATGGCGCCAACTGCTAACAATATTATTTTTATATATCGTAGTATTCGTAGTTATCGTATTTTATATATCTATCATCTAGTAACAATTTTGTTGAGAAAATTTCGACTTATTACATGATTAAAAGATAATTGAAATATCTGAGTGCAGCCAATACTAGCTTACACTACTAATTAATTACAATGCTAATGTAAATGGAACTTTTTAATTTACGCAAACTTTAAATCTGTTTTTGACATACTTTGCATAAAAGTCACGAAAGGATTAAAAAAACTAAAAAACCAGTAAAATTAAATTTGACACCCTAAATTACCAACTGATACAAAATTGCTTCAAAACATACAATATGTGCTTAAATTGTGGTTCTGTAGTACTTAATTATATACGTACATACATAGTTTTAAGCTGCAATAACTTGTAAGAAAATTAATAACGTTGATGTTGTGGTTGATGGCCTAGTAAGAAGTATTAAGTTCTGCTTTGATTTTTTCTTTAAAAATAATTTTCGTTATAGCTGGTCCTACTCTGAGTCAGAGAAACAAAAGCGGCCGCCCTACTCGCGAGGTAGCAACCGGCACTGAAAATACAAATCCAATCAAAATATTAAATTTATATATAGTAGTCGTAAAAGGACCCTAAAAGACAATCTTGCTACCCTGTTCAATAGCTTCAGCTGGTCATGAATGTGTCAACAGAGAAAATCACTTAAACAGAGCTATAAAGCTAGTTTAATGGCCCCACTCCCTGAAAACAGTGATCAGAGTCAGACACATCGATAAAGTGAACGTGACCCGACAATCCATCGTTAATTAACGTCCGTCACATTACATTTCACAGTTCCGAGCATGGAAGAGGCTTTTAGAAGACTGTATTGACAGTTCCGGCTTTTAAAGATGGTCTGAGAAAATCTCTTCTACGTACTTGAAAACTCGCTTAATGAGAGTAACGCTATTTTAGCGTCGAGGGTTAACATTCTATATTTAGACACACAAAGACAATTTTTTCAACCTATTTTAGGATATTAAGTGACTTTTGCGATTGCAACTTGAGAAAGGACAATGGCGAGCACAGTCACTCTTATCAAGTTATCTTGAAACAGGAGGTCAGATAATAACAAATATAAAAACGTATCGTTACTTCGCGTGGTGATTGCATTACGAGTACGCCTGGACGAATACTAATTATTTTTTTATTGTGTTGGTTATTATCAGGAAACAGTTCGTATACAGAGAAAAATCGGGGAAATTACAGGAAGAATGGGAAAGACAATATTTTATTTTTTGCATACAAAAGATTACCATTAGTAGTAGTGTTAATGTCAAGCGGTATGAAGTTCCCTAGTTCGCTAGATCGTCTAGAACAGGGCTGGGCAAATTCTTTTAACCACGGGCCGGTAAATTAAAAAAAAATCTAGTGGCGGGCCATTAAATTAAAATTAATCTTGAGGCGGGCCGGTTAACTAAAACACCTAAAAATAGCAGTAAATATTACGATTATAAAACGTTGTATAAAGATGACATAAGAATTTTTTTTTATGTTACAATCCTTTATTAAAATAAAATCTTTTTATGAAGTCTTAACATATGAAATACGCAATATATATATTTTAAATATCGATTCAGTTACTTAATTGTTCAAATTTCAATAGTCTTTCAACATTTCGACCATTATTTTTTTTAAGAAGGTTCATATTTTTTGTAATAAAAAACCCTCGGCGGGCCAGATTAAAACCTTTCATGGGCCGGTTCCGGCCCGCGGGCCGTAGTTTGCCCACTACTGGTCTAGAATATAATAATTGTAGAGATTGCTCCATACCTGACTAAGTGGAGAAGCAGGATGACAAAATATGTGAACCCTAACTATTACTGTATTTTTTATGGGACAGATAGCGAAAGACCACAAAGTTCAAAAAGCTGGCATAGACACCATACATGTTGCAGATACTTCAATCTTTTAAGGTGCTTGTTCTGAATGTGCCAGCCTATGGCTACCCTACAGGACCCTTACGCTTCAGCGTGAAAACCAAGACTTAAATAAAGTTAATCTTCCCATTTTTGATCTAACATAAGTAGTCTCCGAAGAGATTGGTAGAGCACTAAGTTCTATAGCGTGATAGGTGGTAAGCCTATCGCCAACCGGGCACATATCCACTCCCGGATTACATTATTTTTTTATTACAAATTGAAAAAATATATTTCTTCTAGTTGCCCGACCCGGAGTTAGAGCTCGGGACCTCATGCGGTCAAATACAGCACCAGACTGCTAGACACAAGGCCATTGATTTAACAATTAATCAAAAAAATTACCATCTGACCTCAGAACCTATTAGTTCGGGTAAGCTAAAGCCCGGAACTCTGCTATTTTAAATAGGCTGCAGTAATTAGCAGGAGAGATTGATTTGAGTCCAGAATTCGGTCAATGGACCAATTACGAATTTCAAACTTATCATAAAATTGAATGGTTTGCTGATACGAAACAATTTCGCCAAGGAATGGCGTCGAAGTGTGAAACCAACTTAGTAAGAGAAATTAAATTCAGATTTTTTTTTATGTTATAGGAAGGCAAACAAGCAGACGGATTTCCTGATGGTAAGAAATTCACGCCACCTAGAGACACCAAAAATGGTAATGGTGCGTTGCCAACCTGAGGTCAGGATGTTAGGCCTTGAGCAAAAGTAAGTTTACCGGCTACCTTACCCTCCGAACCGGAACACGTCATGACGTTATGGCGGCAGGAATAGGTAAGACGGTGGTGCCAATCCGGGCGAGCCGCTGCGAAACACTACCACCTAGTCAGATGTCACGGTGTTAGTAACGGTGAGCCTATGCTCGCCTTTTACGAGCTGCCTGGCAAGAAAGGCAGATGGTCTATTCTGCAAAGGAGCCCGGACCGACACAGTTATTGCGTTTGCATGATATTTCATAGTAAACTAGCTGTTCGCTTACAACTTCGTCAGCGTACAATAATTATAATTTTTATACCAACTATCATATTATGATATAAAAGTCCTTTGAGGGTTGATTTAAAAAAAAATAGCCTATGTTTGAACTTGGATTTTTTTATATATAAGCTTACAAAATTTCTTCAAAATCAGTTAAACGGTTTATCCGTGGATAAGTAACAGACAGACAAGCAGGCAGACACACAGACAGAAAGACTTTTTCAGTTGAAATATAAAATTTTAGATATTATAAAACTAAAAAGAGCTATAACAATGATTTTAATTAAATTGTGTGATAAAAAAACCTAATTTTAATAAACACAATGCGACCAAATCCTCGTTTTAGTAGTGTGACCTTTGGTGTTTCTAACTGAGGGTTTTTCCTAAAAAAAATAGCAAAACATGAAAAATAAAGTTGTGAGAATTTCATTTTCGGTGCTCATTCTTTAGAATCTGCCAGCGGACTGACGTTTCGCGAAATAACGGTTTAGTTCCGATTTTGGCTACTGTACAAATAAGTCGGTGGTTACTATACCACCCGACCCACGATTCGCACAGACATTAATAGCAGAACACTTTGTGTCGTACAATTTAAATCATTGTTTCCCTGCCAGAGTTTTTTCAACAAAACTTTTCTTGAGTCTTAAGAAAGTGTAGTTCAATTGGTCGGAGTAATTATCTAGTTTTGCGCACAGATCACATTTGACGATTCATTTTGATGCATATTTGCTCACAATAATGGGTAAAATATCCTAATGTATATAAATTACAAATAATGTTATTTGTTCGCAATAGACTCTTATACTAATTAACCAATTATAGTCATCTTGTACCCCGTACGCAGTTGGATCCATCTTAAAAGATAGGACAGCTAACATCTCCATTTCGCGAGCAACAGCTAGTATTATTTTATGTAATATTTTTATAACAGATTTTTAACACACCCCCCCCACACACACACACACATACACATACACAGACATACACACACATATATATATCTATATATCTAACAATTTTCATTTTAATTTCAAAACTGAATTCGAAAGATATTGAATTCGGTTTCACAAAAGCGTTTCAATTATTGGTACAAACATTATCTGTACACTTCAAAATCTTTAACAGTATTACATCACCCTGTATACCAGCAGCATCCCATCATTCCACATTTCAATCTCCGGTCGCGGATGCCGGTGTAATATTACGGCGATGAATAAGCGCCGAATATTTTGTAAATCCACACAACCTGTATTAATGTACTTTTGTATTACCAACTAGTGCTCTCGTCCAATAACATTAATGGAGTTTTAAAAATCCGAATTTATGAGAATTAAAAAATAGACAATGTGAGCAAATCGATTTTAAGAAATACTAGTCGCTTATTGGCACCAAAATTTTTTTTTATATTATAGGAAGGCAAACAAGCAGACGGATTTCCTGATGGTAAGAAATTTACGACGCCTAGAGACACCAAAGATGGTAATGGTGCGTTGCCAACCTGAGGTCAGGATGTTAGACCTCGAGCAAAAGTAAGTTTACCGGCTACCTTACCCTCCGAACCGGAACACGTCATGACGTTATGGCGGCAGGAATAGGTAAGGCGGTGGTACCAATCCGGGCGAGTCGCTGCGAAACTCTACCACCTAGTAAATTTACGGAGTCTAGACGGTTACCTATATATTAATACGTGATGCCAAAACTTTGGCCCCTTTTTACGAAAATTTTGCGGACCCAGGAGCATTCAATTTGGCACACTTATAGTTTTCGTGTAGGAGAAGTGCAGAACGCTAAAATGTTTCAATAATAATGCTTATAAAGTACATTAAACAAATAAATAAAACATTACCCACACTTTGAATCACAAATATATTGATGATAACGATAACAGATCACAGATGGCGCACCATACAATTTGGAAACAAATTAGTTGGTCTTGAGAAATGAAAATGGCGTTCTTAACAACAAGATATTAAAATTTATTATGGTCGAATTTCGACCAATGGGCGACCCCTAGTAAATACTAACTCTAGCATTAGTTTGCATCAGTCTGGACTGTAGATTAATTCTAAATATAACAAAAAACGGAAGATGGAGACAAAGTTTCCTTCAAGGTTACCTTTGTTGGAAGGCATATTTACAACCATCTGGAAATTTCGACCTGCAGAACAAGCAACGTGGACAGCCGGAAAATCCAGGATGACAAATAAAAATTGAAGGCTATTGTGGAAGCAAATCCGTCGCTAGCCACGTCTGAGACTAAGCTGTAGGTTGCGGTGCTAGTGATAAAACAGTTTTAATCCACTTGAACCAAATTGGTAAGATTGAAATGCTCTAACGGCGGATTCCTGACAAAATTTGAAAATTTAGTAAAGCAAACCGGCAAATGTACTTCACTGCTGCGTTCATTACTTGACCGATTCCACAATAAAGGGTTTTTAAATCTAAATACTGCCTGTGATAAAAAAGTGGATTCTCTGCAATAATCGGAAACGCTTATTACAATGGCTGGACAAGCCAGGCGAATCCTGCGAAAAGCGAAAATCGACTTAAAAAAAGTTGCAAATGTTTGGTGGACTAATGATGGTTTCGTTCATTACAGTTTTGTTAAATTTGGCCAGTCCATAGGAGCAGTCGTCTGTTGTCATCAATTGCAAACCGAGATGGAAAGCTAGCTTCTAAACAGCTGCGGCTGGTCAATCGTAAACCACTGCTGCATCACGACAAAGCCACACCATACACTGCACAATAGACGGCTATCAAATTAGAAGAGTTTCGATTGGAATGTCTCTTATATATCCCATACTCCTCGGATCTTGCTACAATAGACAACCATTTCATTTAAATTTGGATTACTTCTTGCAAGGGTAAAAACTCCGATGAAGCAGTTCAAGCCACCTTCAAAGATTTTGGTGATATTTTTTTTAATAAGATTTTTTTTCTGTTTTCACAGATGACAAAATTTCATACTTTGATTAAATAAATATTATATTATACTAGTTAACAGCGAACTACTTCCTACCGTTTTTCCTTTTTTATTATCTTGTAATCCTTTCCTGGACTTTCACGAATCGTTCAAAACCAAAATATGCCGAATTGGATTACTTGTTCTCGAGTTTTAGTGCGACTAACGAACAGCAATAAGAAGATTAAACAATCCCCGTACAAAAAACCAATTTCAAGTGTAAGGACCTATATAAATATTTATATTTTAAAGATACCTTCACTGCTTATACCGATTTTAATGAAAACCAGATTTTACTTTAAACAAATTTAATTAAATTCAATAATTTTATTACCATGT
>NJDD01002127.1:107922-119726 GCA_002245505.1 Calephelis nemesis
TTAGTGTCTACGGCTAGTCGTGGGTGCCCTGGTTGTGCCTCTGCCTACCTCTTCGAGGATATGGGCGTGAAGATACTTTTTTTTCTTATGTTCTATACGATACGTCAGAGACCAGCCCATACCAAGAGTTTACGGCGATTTACTTACGTCTGCGTACACTAATTGTTTATACGATAAATGTGAACAGTGCCTCTACAGGCTTCGAGGACTAATTTTTTAGACCAAGGCGGCTATAGATTTCGATACGTTTTTCGATAAATTACCGAACCTAAACTATAGCAACTCATTTTAGAGACTCAGGGACGGACCCAAACTAGTAACCTAATATAATGATATGTAATATGCTCTAAGAATATTACACCAACTTAATCTGTAATTTAACGACCAATTACTGAGATAACGGGTCCAACCTCCCCCCACCACTTCCCACCCGATCGTATAACTCTCGTGAAATGCTTCATAACGTCGTAACTTTTGGAAGTGCCCATTTACAATTACCGTGACGCAGTCGTATTGTTTTGTAAAATACTACGTCATGTCAAAGGAATACAAAGAAAAGACGAAAACCTACCTACCGTTTTATTTTTGAAGTGTGCTGTTAGCCTCAGACCACATAAATCAATTTACCAACTACCCTACTCTTAAAAACGGGACACGACAATAAACGACTGAAGGAAGAAAAAAGGTGGCCTCATTCTACCATATATTCGGACTGGCTGCACTACTATATAAAAAAATAATTCAACAATCTAAACTCTAAAGTAATGAGTAATTCTTTTATATTATTATAAAATATTTGTTACCAAACCTAAAGACACGATTGTTTAAGTTGAGAAAATATTTTGTAGCCTAAATATTTTTTTTAACAAATATATGTTACAAATAACTTTGAATGTTACTGTAAGAACATTAGCATATTCGTTAGTAAAGATTGGGATAGCTTGAAAAAAATTGGCCTTACCATTAAAATTTAACAAATCTTGGTATTTATCACATTTCGATAATATAACTCTCCTCAACTCACAAATTAAGCAGCTCGTAGGAAGAGAGCGAAGATTAACTAGATCATTACCAACAAATCCACTGGTGGTAGAGTACTGTACTGCAACTCGTCCGTTCACAGTCTTACCTACTCCTTCCACTATAATGTCAATATCATGTTTCAGTCCAAGGTGGGGAGTAGCGTAGCCGGTTGACTTGCACAATTGGTCTAACAACTGGCCATACGGCAGAGACGCACCTACAATATCTGTAGTATTAATAGGCCACGGTTGTATTCCAACATTGGATCCCGTGTTGGTCCGGGCTCCTTTGTAGAATAGACCATCTGCCCTTCTGTGCCAGGCAGCTCGTAAAAGGCGAGCTTAGGCTTGCCGTCACTAACACCGCGATATCTGACTAGATGGTAGAGTTTTGCAGCGACTCACCCGGATTGGTACCACCGCCTTACTTATTCCTGCCGCCATAACGTCATGTCGTGTTCCGGTTCGGAGGATAAGGTAGCCTTTAACTTACTTTTGCTCGAGGCCTAACATCCCGGCCTCTGGTTGGGAACGCACCATTACCACCTTTGGTGTCTCTAGGCGGCGCGAATTTCTTACCATCAGGAAATCCGTCTGCTTGTTTGCCTTCCAATGTCATAAAAAAAACATTAGGAGAGCTGTGTACTTGTCAATGTCTAATTACAAACAATGTACGCGATTCCAAAAGTCGTGTCGTGTGGTTATAAACGAGACTCGTCAATTTAATATTCATACAATGTTTGTTAGAGTGTATGACTCTGAACAACAGTTGTTACAAGGTTACAACATCTTCCACAAGTCGTTTACATATTCTCGTCTGTCCGTACTTTACTATCAATAATAATCAGTGATCTACATTATTATGATATGAATAACCCAGTAGGGTTATATTATAAATGTGAAAGTTTGTTTATGTTTCATTTCTACTTTAAAACAACTAAACTGTATCCATATTAATTAATGGTATTTATTCGTTCATTTTATTAACGAAACATATCTAATACTATTATTTTTAAACTATAACCCATCAGCAACCTCATCTAGCTCAATCATTAGGTCCTTGCCATCAAGTCTTTATTAATTTAGTTCAAACTTGACGTTTTTACCAGTAGAAGTTCCAGGGTTATGTTTTCTATGTTCGAGCTTCATCATCAGACAAACTCTGTTGTACCGGCACTCGTTAGTGCTTCACCTATGAGATATCACATATGCTTAAAAGTGGAATAAATAGCTAGTGAGTGTAATATCCATTCGATTACAAATGAGCTGTAAATGAACTGATAATCTTAAACGCCTAGACAGGTATCCGGAAACTATAGTTGTAAGTCATCTCGATCACGGCAGCACAAAAAAAACTGCATCAAAATCCGTCTATCCGCTGAAGAACTACGATGCCATTAAGAGAAACACGATAACATTTAGACACCCAACACATACACAGACACGACAAAATTATAACTACCCTCGTTTTCTATCAGGGGTTAATAAAACCGCTCATTTGCCGTTGGAGGTTTAAACAACGCATCATATTTTTTTGCGGGTATGCCTGCTTTATGCCTATTGATGTCTTCAGTGAGAGCCCATAAAGACATCAGGATAAAATGTAGCCTATGTCACTCTCCACACTCACAAATTATATCACAAGTACAATACTACCATTTAAATTATGCGCTTCGGCTTTACACTTTTTACTCTTTTTACACTTTATACTTTTATTTTTAAATTGACTGACCTAATCTAAATCTAAACGAAATTACTAATTATATGTAATAACAACTCTATGTAGATATATTTAAAACATATTAAGATTTCCGAAACTTAACGAATATAGCCGAAGCGCATAATTTAAATAGTACTACTGGAGGTACGTTCTGACGCCAGGTGAAACAAATGCAAACAAACAAATACACTTTTCTTACACACACACACACGCACGCACGCACACACGCTCGCACGCGTCCAGCCAGTTGCAGTCCTTTCTAACTTCTTCCAAATTTATTAACGTTTTCGTACAAACTGGCGAGTTTCGGAGACTCTTAACACCACCCTCAAATAATACTCGAGGAATTAGATCGTAGAATGTCAACCTTGGTCTCCCTGGGTACCTACATCTATCTACATCGGTATTGTATACCTGATTTGTCAATCTTTCATCTGGCACTCTTTCCACATGATCGAACCAGCGGAGCCATTTTCAACCTCTGGATAAGTTACACGAATTGAATCAAACCCCAAAGTAAGCAAATTATGTGCTTGTGTTATGGGTGTTAGTCAACGATTCTAATACATAGGAATACTTAAAAAGATACCAGAATAAATTTAATAAACATCCAGACCCGGAAATGCAGACATCTAAATGTCCATCACACAAATGCCTGCCCCCGTCGGGAATCGAACCCGAGCCTCACAGTCGGTCGATGTAGTTAGGCGTGTACGCTAGCCACTCGACCAACGAGGCGGTCATTACAACCTTTCTCATTATAACATCAACATTTTTTTCAATCCCACTCTCTTTCGTATCTCCGTGTTGTGAATGCGGTCAGCGAAAAACTCGCTATACACTACAGATTTTTCATTCCATAGAATTATTCTGGAAAGAATTACCAGAATAAAGCTGCTGGCTTCCTCGACATTCATTATTCCGTTACTAATTACTCTGTCACTTATTTCATCCTTCTTGTTATTTCATTGCAAAATTATTTTCGGAATCATATTTAACAATAGTATGAATTGTAGTAGTTGCTTTAGCGTACGAGTCCTAAACCTCTCAATAAATGTTAATTCTGATCACAGTAACAATTCGAAAATTGTCCACCTTGTTGGTCGAGTGTTTAGCGTACACTCCTATCTAAACTGACCAACCGCGACGCTCGGGTTCGGTGCCCGACGGGGGCAATCATTTGTGTGATAAACATTTAGATGTCTGTCCGAGTCAGGATGTTTATTTAATGTATTCTGGTCTCTATTTAAGTATTTCTTTGTATTAGTATCGTTGACTGACACCCATAACACAAGCATATAATTTGGTTATTTTAAGGTTAGATTCAATTGGTGTAAATTGTCCAGGAATTTGACTTGCCCAGGAATTATTTACAAACTTTTATTAATAACGACCCGAATATTAAATATACTCGTTATTTTTTAGATGTTTTATAATATTTTTTGGGTGTTTGTTAAGCGATTATTCGGTCCGTGAAAAATTTAATAATTATTTTTTATAAAAGCAATTTATAATATAATACGAGCCGTATTTCTTTATTCAGTTGTCGGTCTACGTTTCAGTGTCGGAGAAAAAGAACTGGTAAATTCTAGTTCTAATTCGATTGTGAATTTCCTGGGTTACACTCTTTGAAGTAGGCACACCTGGAAACCGAAAGAGTGTGTACAGCAGCTCTATGACAATGTCCGGGATTCCAGATATATAGGTAAGTTTAATGTTACTTTCTCTTTTATACCAAGTAAATGCCGGGGTATAAGTAAACAGCTATCCCAATGATAAGAAATACACGTCGCTTATAAACACCAAAGATGGTCAAGGGGCATAACATAAGGCTACTTGCTTATGAAAGTGTACATACTTAGATACCCCCAGGCACATGATAGTAGGGAGCTCAACGCTTCTTGTTGAAAGAAAATACAAGGCGGTAGGTTCGTAGTAAATTCAAGCTGCTTATGAAGAATAACATATCAAACCAAATTATTACAAAATTACTACATTATTTTATTATCACTTCTTGTATAAGTATAGCTTCTTCTCTCTTCTCTGAACTGGAAAACGACAGTGACAAGAAGTGACATTATGGCGGCAGGAATGGGCTACAGAAGACATTTATCACATAAGTTTAAACAAAAGCAAGCCTCACAATAGGACGGACTGTACAACTATTTCAGTGAGTGACAGCACTGAAAGCATTCCTACAACTTACTTTGTAAAAGGACCGACGGCTTAGAGTACGTTTTAGTATAGAGCTAAATCTTGCTTCACTGAAATAATATTAAGCACAATATTATAATTACATTAAGCGTACATAATGTAAAGCAATTTTAGTGAGTGACAGCAACAAAATCATTCTTATAACATAAATTTTAAAGTAACCTAATGGATAACTGAAGAGACTGACTTTTGGAATACAGAAGTAGATTTTTATCGCATTAAGCCATTACATTCAATAGATACCATAATAATACACCAAAACCATGCCTATTCCTGTCGCCAGAACGTCATGACGTGTTCCGGTTTAGAGGGTAAGGTACCCGTTAAACTTACTTTTGCTCGAGGCCTAACATGCCGGCTTTCTGGTTGGCAACGCACCATTACCACCTCTGTGTCTCTAGGCGGCGTGAATTTCTTACCATCAGGAAATGCGTCTGCTTGTTTGCCTTCAAATATCATAAAAAAAGGAAAGGTAACTGGACGAAACGTTTGAGTTTATGATGTGGTACCTACTGAATCAAGTGAACGAAATTGTATATATATCCTGGTAGTGTTTTTAGCAGAGATTTAAGGTAAACCTTGGATGTAGAAAGAATAATGTGTGTATTATTGTGTCTGTAATGTCTAAGTTACAAAATTTGTAACTTGAAAAATATACGAGATATTTTGCAAAGCATGTACTACAAAACAAAAAGTAATTAATACAATCAGACTAAACGTTAATTAATTGTAAGGCAGTTTACAGTCTGAGTTTTACCCCTCACGGGGTACCCCTTAGTAATCAGGTTTAAAAGTTTCTTGTCTTCCTCGGAACACAAAGTATCCACGTGATACATTGATCATTTATTTTTTTTGTTATTCATTGACAATACGATCGATTCGGTAGATTCAACGTCAATCACGATTGTAATACAGACAGAAGGACCAAAAACTCTAAAAATGCGGAAAATGTGTTCTACTGCCCTCTTTAGTGGCCTGCACCTATTTTTGTTTAAATATTTTCAATACAGAATTCACTTTTCTGCAGTTTATTATAAGTATAGACATAGATATGTAGAGGGAAATTCTTCGTTTTTTTAAGCTATTCTTAGCAAATTAATGCACATCAAATTCCAACTAAAATTCTGGCCTACAGAGCATTCCTGGAATGCTTTATTTGTATTTATAACAATGGCAAAATAAGTATCATCTAGTTTGTTAACTATGTGAAAAATAGTCACATAAAACAAATTTAAGACAGTCTGTAATCATAAAAACATGGATGATTATTTTTGAGTCCTATATTAACTAGCTGTTCCGGTGAATATCGTTTCACACGTTTAGTTTGCATGGAAGAACTAGTTTTCTCACAGTTAAACGAAATAAAAAGTATCCTATGTCTTTCTTCTGGTTCGACCTGCCTATTAATTTCAGTGAAATCGTTATGACGTTAATTATAATAAACGTGACCAACTAAACAAACCACAGTTTCCACTATCACGCGCTCTATATAAATACACAATCTAAGAAACAAACTATCCGCGTCTAACTTGGAACCTAGCACTTTGAAGTACATGATAAGTAACTTTGAACTCTATTGTGAAAAGAATGTGCTTTAAAATCTATTGTGTCTGTCTTGTTTATACGAGATGTTCCTTTTTGAAATATGTAAAGGCCTGTCTACAATGCAAAAAAATTCATGTTGAAAATATACATGATTTGACCGCCCCTTTGGTTAAGGTTATTACTAAATACGCGTAACATTGTCGTGAATTGACGGTCTCGGGTTCGATTCCCAACAAGGACATCCATTTTAAGAGATCCCAAGCGTTTTTTGAGCTTACTCAAGTTAAAATTAAAAATGTATCACTAGCCAAGACTTTGCTAAGCTAAATGTCCAATTAAACGATTTTGATCAAACACGATTTCGATTTTAGATTGGAACAATATCCTTAAAATAGTGAAAACATAATTCAAATGTAATCACTAGTGTTCTCGTAGTGGGGCAAGAAACAAATTGAGGAACAGCCAAGATGTTTTAAAAAATGTTTGAACTGTTTTATTAAACTAGTGGTCGCCCGTTGGTTACAAATTCGACCATAATAAATTTTAATATCTTGTTGATAAGAACGACAACTTCATTCGCCAAGATCAACTAATTGTTTCCCACCTGTGTGCGCGCGCCATCTGTGATCTTTTATCGTTATCATCAATAAATTTGTTTGTATGTGTCAAATGAATGGTAGTGTGGGTAATATTTTATTTATTGATTTAATGTACTTTATAAACATTATTATTGAGAAATATTAGAGTTCTGCACTTCTCCTACACATTAACTATAAGTGTGCCAAATTTTATACTCCTGCGTCCGCGCAATTTTCGTGAAAAGGAATCCAAAGTTTTGGCATCACGTTTTAATATATAGATAAAGCCATAACATTTTCAATTACTTACTAACAAAATTCCTGGATTCCTTTAACAGAAAAACTTAAGAAAAAATCTATTTTTTTTAACGCTCTAATCGAAATTGCCTATCAAAATGGCCATTGGGACCTGTATAATATTTATATCACCTTCTCGCTTTGGTTTACTAACATTTATTATTGTGACTAACTACACTGACCAATCGCGAGGCTCGAGTTCGATCCCCGACGGGGGCAGGCATTTGTGTGATGAACATTTAGAAGTCTGCATTTCCGGGTCTGAGTGTTTATTAAATTTATTCTGGTATCTATTTAAATATTTCTATGTGTTACAATCTTTGACTTACACCAATAACACAACCATATAAATTGCTTACTTTGGGATTAGATTCCATTTGTGTGAATTGTCCAGGAATATTATATGCCATAGAAATATGGTGTGCAAATGTTGCCATATCATGTCATAAAAATCTACAACTTTTAAGAACTTTACGTGATTTTTGGTGCCATCGTGAATGAAGATGGTCGTATTTTTTTTATTATTATTGAATTTCGTGTTTAAATTAAGTGAAATTGGTTAATTTAAGTGGGAATTAGATTAATTTTGTTCAGTGAAAGTGCACAAATAAAATTATCATGAAGAAATTAGTGTATTGTGAATTTCCTCGCTGCCGTCAAATCTCACTAAATGAGCTTGAGTATCTAAGCCACCGCCATAAAAGAATTAACTAACTTGACATCGGCTAAATAAGTCGTGAAACACGATCGGAAGCTATATTTATAAAAGAATAGAAGAACATTATAAAATATTTGAAATGCTATCAAATATAAGCCAATTAGATTAATTAGATTAAATAAGCTGCAACACAAACACACAGCTTTCAAATTTCGTTTCCTCCTATTAAAACGTCCTCGTCCAAGTTCCTTCGAAATATCGTGAAACATACAAAATACAAGTGTAGTTGATGAAATTGGCAATTTTCCTGATGAAAGCTTTTTCTAGCTTCCTCCATATTTGTTACTCTTTTACAAACGTACTGGTTTCGGAGACCACATCACACGGGTGCTATTGAAAGGTTGTGTCCTCAGATAACATGTGAGTGATTTGGTTATTTTTTATGATATTGTAAGGCAAACAAGCAGATGGATTTCCCGATGGTAAGAAATTCACACCGCCTAGAGACATTAAAGGTAGTAATGGTGCGTTGCCAACCTGAGGCCGCGATGTTAGGCCTCGAGCAAAGGTAAGCTTTCCAGCTACCTTACCCTCCAAACCGGAACACGTCATGACGTTATGGTGGACGGAATAGGTAAGGCGGTGGTACCAATCCGGGTGAGTCGCTGCGAAACTCTCCCAACCAGTCAGATGTCAAGGTGCTAGTGACGGTAAGCCTATGCTCACCTTTTACGAGCTGCCTGGCAGGAAGGCAGATGGTATATTTTGCGAAGAAGCCGGGACAAACACGGGGAATGGTAACTTAAGTCTCCCTAAGTATCTATGACCAACCAACATTTGCATTCTATTGCTATATATTGTATTTTTTTAAAAACAAGGATACTTTATGTATTTTTATGAAACCGTGCAATATAATCTTTCTATCTGGTCCAACCTTTATCTTGTAAAGTTATGAGTTACTTTTCTACAAGTTGTAGGGTAGCCTTTTCTAGAATTTTATATTGAAAATAAAAATACACCACTCAACTGCCCCCAGCTTTACTTAGTATTTTAAAAAGCATTGTGTAAACTTATTTTTAAAATATGTCACTTGTAGATCACATCTAGAAAATATTTTTAGCGTGTTGTTCTCGGTTTTTTAAATCTTCCTCGTCCTTACTCGAGTTTGTGCTTCTTATCTATTTTTGACACCTAAACGTCAGTTCTCGATTGTGTCATGTTCCAATCAGGTAGGATAGCCGCTAAACCAGCTCGTAAAAAGCATTATTACCACATTTGGTCAGTAATCGGTTTGAACGAGGACTGACATTTTAACAAAATTGTAAGATGAGATAAAAATACGCTTCAAGCTTCTCATACCATTAAAACATCTCTAGAACACCTTTGTTAGGCCTCACAGCCTTTAAACAACTGACTTAGACGTTTTGAAGTACATTAGATGCCTTTGAAGAAAGGCTTAAATTCTTTTAGAGAATATTTAGAGATATTTAATACCTTCAAAGAGTGACTACAATATTTTCACATATATTTGAGTTTACTCGTCCAGATAAACTTCGTATCGCTATACATTAACAACTACTTACAGTTTGTATGAATTAAAGAATTGTATTCCCCATTTTTCTGTTGTACTGTTAGTTGAATCCAGGCGTGGCATGTTTGTATCGTCATGCCCATATTTCTAAAAATTAGACAGAGATAAAACCAGGCCATTCAAGACTTAAGTCCCACAATGTAATATGTGGCAATCCTATTAATCGGGCGTATACCCAATCCAGAGAAACGCTATTTTTTATTGGAAAATTTGGATAATTAACATGAGATTCTTTTGCTTGCCCGACCCCGGGGATTAAACCTAAACCTTATGCTGTCAAACCCAACACCGGTCCGCTAAACCACACTGCTAGCCAAGGCAGGCATGGCAATTTCGATAAAACTCCTCCATGATATCAACGCTTTGGGACCTTTGAAGATGAAGCGAACGACATATTTGTCAATAAAAAAAAATTACGATACAAACCTTAGAATTATTTAATTTACTCCAGCTGTCTTATTCTCTTGATGTCACAAACAGCTAAACAAATGGATAAGCAAATAAACTTTCACGAGTTACTTTTTCGCCTAAGGTTAAAAACATTACATTTTGTTGAAGGTAACTAATGAAAGATATTAATAAGTCCCCATCTTAATTTAAGTAATTAAATAAGATGTGATGTAACACTGCGGCATAGGGTGCGGTTTTTTGCATAAGCGGAGCGGACAATTGCATAGATGTGATCTACAAAATCGGTTGGTTGTAAATATAGCTCCCATTTTTTCTACATCCAAGGGTTTTGTATGTAGAAATTAAAAATAATTTAAGTGGAAAACTTGATAAATAAAAAATGTTTTACTCAATTTTGTTCAATTTCATCGTGTGTTATGAAATAGAGTGATAATCTGGGCCGGATTGTTGCTCAAATAAGTAAATAATCGTTTGTCAAGAGATTGAAAAAAATTAAATACCTGGATATAGCAGATGTGGTAGAGGCGTACTATTGCTTTGTAAGGTATCATAGATGGATCACATGAAACAGAGGACTATACTGTTTTTATGAAATAGAGAATGCGATATCCCAAAAATTGCTCATCAGCGAGGCAGCATACCAGCAAAAGCCAAGACAACAATCAACAAAAGCATTTCATTATTATTACAACAATATAATTAAAGTTTATTTTTCCATCGTGAGAATGGTAAGATTCCGTGGAAGATGGTAATGGTAAGTGCCGTAACACAGTCTTCACTAGCACGGAAGGTAAAAATCTTTGTATAGATTTTGTGAACTAAGTTATAGTATTTGGATGAGTATCTACTACATAATTTAAAAAGATAACGCGTACTTAGTTACGTACGTAATTGCACTTCGATGTTGAAAAATATCAATAATTGTTAATAATATAAGTATATTGATCGTTAACTATTTTCGTGAGGTGTATAATGTTACGTATACACCATGTACCAGAAAAATGCGCGGCAAATATCTACTATCTTTGACAATTTGTAACTTATCCACTTCATACTTCTGTATATACACTATCGGTTAGCAGCTAAACTTTATTGTTAAACTATTGTAATAAAATTTATGTTTTTGAAAAAAGTAAAAATTGTCTTATCTTATCTTATCTTACTTACGTCACAATCACTACGACCCTGGAGTAGATTTGCACTGCCTTTCCTGGAGCTTCAAACTACACAGAAAAACAGATGCATACACACCTATACATAGACGTAATACTTATAATACCCCTCTTTTTTACGTTGGAAATAAAAAAAAACAATTTAAGACATTAAACTAGAACAGCCTTTTTGAATTATAGCGGACGTGGCTAACTAAACAAACGGAACAGTATAGTAGCATTTTAGTACAACCCTCACTAAAAACAGAAACCGCTTATCCTGACAAAATAAACACAGCCCTACAACGTGTCTTTAGGACGAGTCCCCCGATTTCCTGCTTCTTTCACAGGATCCTTTCAAATATTGTAACGGTATTCCGTATCACGCTAAAACCACCTCCACCAAGCAAGTATAAAGTTTAAATTTCAACGTATTTTCGAGAACATTTTCCTAAGAAAATTGGAGTGAACATGTATTTAGGTTTTCTGATAAGAATTTAGTGTTATCGTGTATAATAAAATATTCGTATTCGTATTTATGTAAATGTAAAATGGGTGAAAAGGAACAGGGTTATTTGATTTGGATTTATTTTTATGGATTTGGTTTCGAGGTCGTT
>NJDD01002127.1:120699-133661 GCA_002245505.1 Calephelis nemesis
TAAAAACAAAAACTGCTTATCCTGACAAAATAAACACAGCCCTACAACGTGTCTTTAGGACGAGTCCCCCGATTTCCTGCTTCTTTCACAGGATCCTTTCAAATATTGTAACGGTATTCCGTTTCACGCTAAAACCACCTCCACCAAGCAAGTATAAAGTTTAAATTTCAACGTATTTTCGAGAACATTTTCCTAAGAAAATTGGAGTGAACGTGTATTTAGGTTTTCTGATAAGAATTTAGTGTTATCATGTATAATAAAATATTCGTATTCGTATTTATGTAAATGTAAAATGGGTGAAAAGGAACAGGGTTATTTGATTTGGATTTATTTTTATGGATTTGGTTTCGAGGTCGTTTTTTTTACTTTTGTTTTCTGGATTTGTTCGTTTATGTTCATTTCTACTGTTTGATTTACCCTGTGAATTTGAATTTTAGCGGTAGACGACTTAGCATATTTCAGAGCCCGTTCTTTTTGGTTTAAATAGGATTTTTTTATTGAATTAGATAGCAAGTAGGCAACAGGGCTCGTCTGGTGATAACGAATTAGCTTGGCGTATAGATACCATAGATGTTAATGGTGCTTCACTGTTCCGTGTCTTGGTTAAATAAAGGAGCACCAGCTGAGAAATTATCGATGTTACGGTTTTCTTCTCGGCCCATCAACAGGTGATATTTCAGTTTACATGACATCGGTGGTAATTCTGCTGTTCACAAACTAAACTTATTTTAGATGCATGCTATCTTTCTCAAATAAAACAAAAACAAAAGAGATGGAACGTTTTAGACACGTCAAATTAGTCCGAACATGTCAAATCGCGATGTTTTTAATCGACGTTTTCCGAGTGATAGATTAAACGTCTGTAGAAATGACGTGTACGGTCTAATTTGACAGCGCTAAAAGTGTTTTGTCTCTTTCTGTTACTTTCGTTGAAAGAAGACAGCGATAACTTAAAATTAGTTTAGTGAGTGCGCAACAAAATTATCACCATTGTGATAAGTAAAACCAGTTAACAGGAAGTGAGAAGCATAGGCTCGGTCGGTCGGTATAGCATTCGGTCGAAGGCTTCTAAAGAAGCTGACGGTACAACGGAGTATGCTCGGAATCCATGCCTGTCAATGCTGATGTTACCCAATGCTATGTACTCTGTGTGTGTGGCATATTCCAATTTTTTTGGAGTAGATGCTGTTCTCATCTCTGGGCTTTACCACATTCAATGTAAAGAGTCTTAAATTTTCAATGGCCGGTTCACTATTAAAATATTAAGTGATGTTAATGTATATCTATAATATATAAACGAAAGTGTTGGTAAGCGCATAACTTCTAAGCGACTGGACCGACATGGCTAATTCTTTTTTTTATTGTGTTGGTTGTTATCAAAAGAAGGTTCTTATGAACCGGCAAAATGGCAGGGAAAATAATACTTCACCATTTCCCATACTGAAAGGGGGGAACGAAGTTCGCCGGGACAGCTAGTTATATATGAAAATGAATTCCCATATCCCTTAATCATCAAATCACGGCTGAACGGACGGACCAATATTGCTAACTCTATTTTTTTGTATTCGTCATTGGCAGGAGAAATTTAACGTAAAAGAAAATACTCACAGTTTGAATAGGATAAAGTCTGTCAGCTCTGCTGGTATCATATAGAGAGAGAGAAAGAGAGAGAATAGCAATGAAACTATACTAGTCAACTTTAGTTATAATTTCACTGATGGTGCTTTCCTGAAAATCAAACATAAAAGTGAATTAGGAAAATACAGGTACTGTTAAAAAAAGTATCTTCACGCCCATTTACCGGAAGGGATAGGCAGAGACACCACCAGGGCACCCACGACTAGCCGAAGACCCTAAGTCCCTTAATATAGTAGGTGACAAGCCTATCGCCAACCGGGTGTATGTCCAATCCCGGACCTTTCCTTCCTTGTTCTTTATTTTTTCTTAGAAAATTGGTAAAACACAATTTCCTTTTTGTTGCCCGACCCAGGATTCGAATCCGGGACCTCATGCAGTCAAGTCCAACAACTGAACCGCTAGACCACAGTGGCGAAGTATTATTAATTATAAATTGTGTTAACAAAGATTAAAAAAGCTTTAAATAACTTAATGAGTAATAATTCATCTGTCGATTATAACGATTTTAAAATTTGGCAACAAATTCCTAGAACCCATTAAAATGAAGTAAAAAAGAAATACTCCCACAGCCACAATGTAAAATATGCCGCCCCTTGCAGCATACCGCCCCGGGCTATGTTTCTGAGGAAAATACATCTCTGTTCAGGTAAATAGAATTACTTTTTTGTAATTAACATTACGAGAGATGTCATTTTGTTTAATTACTGGTACCACAGCTGTTTGTGAAGTTTTATCTTACCTATATGTTATTGTGACATAGATGTCACTTATTCAGTACAAACAAAGACAATATTTTTAAAATTATAATGTTTTAAACAGGTAATTTTCAAAAAATACATTTTTTGACATATTTTCTCATATTCATTTCACATCATTTTGTCATATTTGGCATTTATAACATGTGTTTACTGTTAAAAACATTTATAACATGTGTTTACTGTTGCGATTACTGTTAAAAAGAAAGCGAACAAAATATACGGCTTTCCTGAAAGTAAGAAACTACCGTTGGTTAGAGACGATTTAATTAACTGTTAGTAGTACGTCACTATCTCACGGGCCAGGGTCCAGAGTATGCCAATCTATCGACTACTATAACTCAGCATTGGCGAGCGCTAGCTCTATGATGGTAGAAGAAGGTAAGGTGGTGATGTTAATATGGATGAGCTGCTGCGTAGCAATGTACCACTTGATTAGGACCAACTGTGGTAGTAGAATAATCCAGTTATCAAAATCATACCACCTGGTTAGGATCAACTGCCTTGGGAGAATAGTTCAGTATTTAAAATCACAACATTAACTCCACTAGAAAAATAAGGTAGAGCTCCGTTAGGTTGGTCATGTAGAAAGTGGCAGATAAAATTGGACAAAACATCCGCCTCTGTGGTCTAGCGGTTCAGGTGTTAGACTTGACTGCATGAGGTCTTGGGTTCGAATCCCGGGTCGGGCATCTAAAAGAAAATTGGGTTTTTTCAATTTTCTAATAAAAAAAAACTTGCTCGGGATTGGATATGTGCCCGGTTGGCGATAGGCTTGCCATCTATCACATTTCTGGGACTTAGTATCTTTGGATAATCGTGGGTACCCTGGTTGTGCCTCTGCCTACCTCTTCGAGGATATGGACGTGAAGATACATAATGAATAGAATGAAATGGGAACCTAGTTGATATTTCACCATCTCGCTTGGGTATTATTCGGTGGATTCAAGAATCTCCGAAACCGGCGTGATTGTGTCATAAAAGAAATTAATATGGAGGAAGTGTGGCAAGCCTTAGTTGTGGCAGTCGACGTGACATGGTGGTTCGGGTTTTCTGTGTAGAATAAAACATCTGCCTCTTCCATTCAGATCGTAAGAAGCGAGCACTGGTAAATATAGTTCAATACCAACAAGAGCTAGTGCTCTTGTTGGTATTGGACTTGGTACTCTGGGAAAGTTGCTGCACTAGTGTGCAGCAACTTCCCCAGGTAGGGATCCACTGTCGTATTCCGGTCCAGAAGGTAGGATAGCCGATAGAATTGCACAATAGACATAACATTCAAGCCACAAGACAGCGACACACCTGTAACATCTATGGTATCTATAGCCTAGCTCTTACAACCAGGAGAGCCGTGTGCTGGTTCACCGACCTCTCACATACAAAGGCCATAGGAAAGCGATGCACCTGTAACATCTATAGTGTCTATACACCACGGTTGTATCTTAACATGAGGATACCCGAGTAGCTAGAGCTAGAGTAGTTGTTAGCTATCCTATCATATAAACCAAAAAAAACATTCCATTGTATCAACTCACCCTACAAGTGGCTTGGCGTAAAGATATCTTAATATATATAAATCTCGTGTCACAATGTTTGTCCTCAATGGACTCCTAAACCACTTAACCGATTATAATAAAATTCGCACACCATGTGCAGTTCGATCCAACTTGAGAGATAGGATAGCTTATATCTCAATTTATGGTAAAAAAATTACCATCCGAGCGAAGCCGAAACGGACAGCTAGTATATTATATGTTCTGCCTACCATTAGAATATTTTTATGGCATTAGGCAGCAAATAAGCACTTGGATCTAATAATGGTAATAAATCTGTTGCCTTGAGGCACCATAGATGATATAGGTGTATATTAGGCCTATTCTGCAAGTCTACCGGCTACCCTACCCCCGGGACCGGAATATGACATAGTCAGGCAGCAGAAATAAGTAAGGCAGTGGATTCCTACACAGAAAAAAATGCACAGCACTCTACCACTAGTGATCTTGTTGGTACCGACCTACCCGTCTACGCTACCCTCCAAACCGGAACATGGCACTATTATTAAGGCAGCAATAATAGGCAAGGCGTCTAGGTCAGATCCATATGCAGGTAAGTTGATTTTTGAAGGTGACAATTAGACGGTAAATTTTTTAACAAAACTTCAGTTGTTATATAGCCCTGATGATGCTTGTATAGCGAAACCGGTTGGCTAAATTATAAAAATAAAAAATAATAAAATATATTGTGGAAAGTACAAGTGTTTTTAAATAAATTACATCAAGAATGGAATTCCACCAAGCTCCGACGATAAGAAGTATAGAATCTATGATGAACACCACTTTACCACCAGTGGCGTTGTTTCTCTTCTCTTTCTATTCTTATGTATCTTATCACCAATAATATTTATAGTAGTAGTTGTAACTTTAAGTATTAATCTATTACTAGTGGTCGTCTATTGGTTTTAATATTTTAATATCTTGTTGATAAGAACGCCATCTTCATTTCTTAAGACCAACTACTTTATTTCCTAAATAGTTAGTGCGCCATCTGTGATTTTGAATCGTCAACATCAATATATTTGTTTGTGTGTGTCAAATGCATGGTGGTTGTGGTTAATGTTTTATTTATTGATTTAATGTACTTTATAAGCATTATTATTAAAAAGTATTAGCGTTCTGCACTTCTCTTACTCATAAACTATAAGTGTACCAAATTTCATACTTCTCCGTTCTCGTAATTTTCGTAAAAATGGGTCCAAAGTTTTGGCATCACGTATTAATATATAGATTAAAAGAAATCGTCTCAAGTGGAAAAGAAAACAAGTAAGAATTTAGTTAACGGATCTCATTTAAAGGTCCAACAGACCCAAACTAAAAACAAGGTGACGACAGCTGAATAAGTAAACACCTAATTAGGTGGATACATTGTTCTTGTTTGTTTAGGATGAAGTTTTGGTCCGAGATTTTTACTCGTTTAGTTCAGGAATACTAAGTTTTGGCCGTGACTTTATCTGTGCTGTTGAATAGTAGTTTAAATAGGAGACTTGCGTTAACATCCTGAGTGTGTGCCATGGAGACATGGCAACACTTTGGTAACTTCTATAGTGTATGCCTATTTAATAATCAAAAGAAAATATATTTATGCCCAGATCCGCAAAGAAAAAGGCAGAGGCACAACCAGGGCACCCAACGACTAGCCGTAGACACTAAGTCCCACAATGTGATAGGTGGCAAGCCCATCGACAAACAGGCACTTTTCCAATCCCGGACAAAGTTATTTTTATAAGAAAATTGAAAACACACATTTTCTACTTGATTTTTGCCCAACTCGGGAATCAAACCCGGCACCTTAGAAGTCCAGTTCGACGCCGGACCACTAGACCACCGGAGCTTTATTACATACTAATAAACAGTTAATTGTTTACTAACAGTCCGCCACGGCTTCGCACGGTTGTGAAATGTACATGCAAACCTTTCTCCTCAATCACTTGATCTATTAAAAAAATTGCATCAAAATCCGTTGTGTAGTTTCAAATAATTAAGCATACAGAGGGACACAGGGACAGAGGAAGCGACTTTGTTTTATACTGTGTAGTGATTGAGAAGACGTCAAAATATAATTGAAGTTGAGTTTTTGCGGTACGTTACTTCGTTTGTGTTATAAAGCCTATCTAAAGAAAGATATTCTAAAAAGTGCAGCAACTTTTCCTAGTAGAGATCCGTTCCGAAAGATAGATCTGCATAAAATCTCGGCCACATGACAGCAACGCACATATAACGTCTACGGCGTCTATACTCCCCCTTATTATTAAGAGTGCCGTTCGCTGTCTTCTCAGATAAAAATGTATTTTTTAAGATATATAGGACGACAAACAATTAAACTGACTTTCTGCTTGTGAAAAATACTACTCACTTTAAATAACCAAATAATGCGTTTCCAACCTAAGGTTGAGTTGCTGAGTCTTTAACATTGACAAAACCATTTCAAAGTCATAATTGCTAACTTAGTGTTAAGTTATTAATCGACTTAAGTAATTTTCCCAGAATTCCTGTTAAACCAAAACCCCATTCAATACAGTCGGGTAATCAAAGAGTCGTCTGAATGTAAAGCGAGTGAGATAAGCGGCCGTAGGATAAGGCCACCACATTTGTATCAAATCCCTCGTAGCATTATTGCACCCTTCTTTATCTGTCGATATTTATGGCCGGGGGTGTCGCTGGATTATCTTGTGGATTTCTTCTTATATGGCTTTTCACCCGGCTACACGTAGGGGTTAGGTTTTTCGCGTCTAACTTTATGGTTACGTTAGGGTCTAGCCACCCCGAAAGTCAGAACGGTCTTATTTTAATAGGATTGGAGGCAAACGAACAGATGCTAAAAAGCAATAGTCATCGCCTATCCACTCTAACGTCTGGGTAACTATAGTCACCCAAACGTTTTTAAATTTGAGAGTTAAGGTGACTATGGCAGCCTCGGTGAGTTTTATACTTAAACCTGTTTTTTATCTCTGGCAAATTGCATGGAGCCTTGTGAATGCTGCGCTAGATGCTATTGTTTCAGAGTAAATCCATAATGGATTGCAATAATACTGTGATGCATAAAATACAAGTTGTGTTCACCCGTAGTTTACTTCGTTAGCATAGATTAGATCTAACTAAAAACATAAATGTAAAAAAGGAGAGCCAAGTTCAATAACAATTCTATTTCAAAATAAGGTAAATTAAAAAAATGCAAAAGAAGCTCACCTCACGAAGCTACATTAATTGTAACATATTTATGCAATATATTTTCTACAGCTTACACTAATTAAAAAGTAGCCAAGTGCAAGTCGGATTGCCTATGAAGGGTTCCGTATGAGCAAGTAACATTACATTTAAGTGTTTTGAGTTCACATACGGTGGTTAAGGTTTACGATTTATGACGCACTAGCTGTTGCCCGCGGCATTGCCACCTTGGTCCCACAGGAACTTTTTTTCGGAATGACATCTATCTATCTTATGTGTTAATTCAAGTTACCATCTATCTGTGTACCAAATTTCATGAAAACTGGTTCAGCACTTTTTTCGTGAAGGAGTAACAAACAAACAGACAAACTTTCGCATTTATAATATAATTTGGATTGAAAAAATAATACCACATTTTTACAAAGAACTGTAGGTAAATGTTACACAGTGAAAAAGAGGAAAATATGTTTACTAAGGTTTACTAGGCGGAATTTAAAAGATTTTGAAAAGTCTGTCTAGGGCTCCTCTGTTTGTGGAGATTTCTCCCTTAAATCCGGTCTTGATTGTATATCTGTAAAGTTTAATGAAAGAAAAGATTTCGCCACTGACCGGTATTGAACTTGTAACCTTTCGTCTCAAGCCGACGAAAGCTCTAACCATTTGAGCTATTGAGGATTCAAGTCCTGTGGCTAAATTTTTAATTCCTTTCTTACCCGTTAACGCGGGTTATGTCCTTTAGATACAAAGTTCTGAGTACCTACTAGATGTGTTCATTGTTACAGATAAAATTCACATTTAAAATGGCCATAACTGCCGTTTCTCTTTCTTTCTTTAAAATTTACAAAAAAAAAATTTAAAATTTAAAAAAAACCCCGACACAAGAACTTAATATTCCTTTGAAAACTAAAATTGCTGACATTCTTTTAATCTCCCCACTTTTACCCCCACAACTTTTAAATAGCTAAACCGATTTTCTTCAAGTGTCGAGCATCCACTATTGTGTTGAATAATACTCGAAATGCTTAAACTTCCAAAACAATATTAACACCAAAGATCACCTCCAAACTCATAAAAAGAAATTGTTTCAATAATATCAAGAAATAACTAAGAAAGATCAATAAATATTGCGTCATCCAAACTTCAACCTTATAACCAGGTTGTGAGGTACAAAACTGTACAGGGGTAAAAAATATAATTACTACCCTCGTTCGGTCGAGCTTGTCTAATTAGATGATGAACTGAATTAACACGATTACCTAATTAAGGGGAAATTCGGACTTATTAATAATGTCTGCTTTGATATGGACTGTATAGTAAGGTGCGCTCAATACCTTTTGCTAAACGATAATGAATAGTTCAGTTGATTCTTAAGGTACTGTTCCGCTGTCGACTCCAAACCGCAGGCTGAAATACCCAGTAATTCACAATTAGAAATAAGTTTGTTTTTTGTTGTAAATGGCGGTGATTTTGCTGTTCACAAATAAAACTTATTTTAGATGCATGCTATCTTTTTCAAATGAAACAAAAACAATAGAGACGTAAAATTTTAGATTCGTCAGATACGTCCAGACATGTCAAATTGTGATCTTTTTAATCAAAGTTTTCGGAGTGATAGATTAAATATCTATATAAATGTGGTGTACTTTCTAATTTGACAGCACTAAAAGTGTTTAGTCTCTTTCTGTAACTTTCGTCGGAAGAAGAAAGCCATAACTTAAAATTAATTTAGTGAAAATTACTTTTTTATTTGTAACATACATTTTCAAACAACGAAAAACTGGTTACCAATTAAACAGATAAAGCTTGACCACGCATAACTTTTTACAAAGTATAAGTGGTCTACTTTTTAATTCAATTCATTTTTAATTCACAGTATATTTCAGGGATTCACATTTTTTTTTCTTATAATTTTTTGTTTGTTTTATGTAGTCTCATCGTAACTATGGTAGGTACAGTTTATGTGAAACAAACGATTTTCTATTCTATGGAAAATTTAGCATTTTATGAGTTGTTCGTAATAATACAAAGTAGCCCGTATCCGTGAAGGTGTAGGCAGAGATATAAGCAGGACTAGACCCACTAATCCCGCAATGTGATAGGTTTCAAAAGTATCACTCACTAATCGGGAACACATCCAATCCAGGGTGCTGATTGAAAACTAAAATGAAAAAGTGTACATCAAATAGCTGGCAAATGACGTTTTTTATATTTGCTATCTCCAGTGACCAACAGAAATACAGTAGAGATAGCAAACACAAATGACGTCATTTGATGTGCACTTTTCCATTTTGAGTTGGCAACTGAGATACATAATCAGCCCCCAGGACGACGTAGTTTGTTGTCCGATACAGGAATCGAACCAGAGACTTCGTTAAGTCATGTACGCAAACAACGGACCGCTAGACCGCAAAGGTGATTCTAGATATAATAATAATATTTTTTTTTATTTTAAATGTATAAACTCAGAAATAATATTAATTAATAGTAATAATGAAAATGGCAATAATAATAATTTATGGTTTAGTGTAACTCTAATTTGGTAAAAATTACGATCAAAAATTACTTTAAATAAAATTTAATCTTCTGAAACATACGTCGACACTATGAAATTGAAATTGATACCAATTTTGTGAAGTTTTACTTCATTAATACTTTTAAGCTTTTTGTGACTTTTTAATTCTTACCCACAAGTCTTATTCATTTTGGACACAAAAATAGATCTTTCACGGCTAAACGGCAAAATTTTTGATGTGCATATACCTAAAGATCCATGTTTAATAATAGGGTTTTTTTTTTCAATAATCGACCTCCCATAGATGATGAAAGTTTATATCGGAACTATAATATTAATAGCTAATATTTTGACAATGGCAATGGCAAATGGTCCGACATTTGATCAACGTCTAAAGTACTAAAAATAGTTTTTGAGTTACATTTAATAATGCATAATATTTTCACTTATCTTGACGACCTCATCGATGATGATGATGATTAAAAAAAATATCTTCACGCCCATATCCCCGAAGAGGTTGGCAGAGGAACAACCAAGGCACCCACGACTAGCCGAAGACACTAAGTCCCACAATGTGATACGTAGCAAGCCTATCGCCAACCGGGCACATATACAATCCCGACCAACGTTTTTTTTATTGGAAAATTGGAAAAATCCAATTTTCTTTTTGTTGGCCGACCCGGGATTCGAACCCGGGACCTCATGCAGTCAAGTCCAACACCCAGACCGCTAGACCACAAAGGCGATTATTTATGATTTATTTATGATGATGTTTATTATGATGATTTATCCACTATTAAGTGCAACTCAAAATCCTTTTTAAAAAAGAACCATCAAAAGCGGTTGGCAAACGGTTAGTAATCGTAAAAAGTAAAGTAATTTGTAAAAAGTAGTAACAAATAAAAACATCCAACCGAATTAAGAACCTCTCCCTTTTTTAGAGTCGGTTAAAAATGTACTTTTAAGCTTTTCTAATAATCATTGAGTTAACAGTTTCGCTAATTACTGCATCTTCAGGATCATCAAGCTCAGTGCTTTAATATTTAGAAATGAATCGCGTAAAGCTAAACTGCGGAGAAATTAAAGTATCTTCACGCCCATATCCCCGAAGAGGTAGGCAGAGGCACAACCAGGGCACCCACGACTAGCCAAAGATACTAAGTCCCACAATGTGATAGGTGGCAAGCCTATCGCCAACCGGGCACATTTCCAATCCCGACCAACATTTTTTTTTAATTAGAAAATTTGAAAAACCCAACGGTGAAATTTTGGTAAACAAAATAATAAAACATGTACAAATGAGTCTTTCTAGTCATATCCAATTAATGACAAACCGTGGCTTATTAATAATATCTGTTTTGATAGTGTACTATACAGCAAAGTGCCTTGAAAGGATCATTAATAATTTGGGAGATTGTAAAGGTGGTATTCCATTATCGGCTTCAGATCGTATACTGCTGCTGCATTAACGATATGGGCACGTACTTTTCTATGTTTTGTATTGTATTTTTACCAACTTGGAAAGGGGGAAAGACTCTTAATTCGAATGTATGTACTTTTGTATGTTTTTTAAAAGATTACTGCACCGAATTAAAATGTATTAATAATGATTTTCCCCGTGTAAAACCAGGTCCCCTGTGTAGAATAGATCATCTGCTTTGCCCACCAGGCAGCTCTTACGAGGCAAGCATAGGTTTAATGGGTCGCTACCATCAAGACTACTAGGGGTAGAGTGCTGTGTAGCACTTGCCCGGGTAGAGATCAACCGCCTTACCTATTCCTGCTGCCATAACAACATCGTCGTATTTCAGTCCGGCAGGTAGGCCTAACATCCCGCCCACAGGACAGTTACGCACCCATAATATCTATGGTGTTCATAGGTCATGATAATTCTTACCATCAGGAGAGCCGTGAGCTTGTTAACTGTCTTATCAGTTAAAAAAATGTTAAGTTTTATGGCGATATAAGTCCCAGACATGCTGTGCTCCCTGATATGTATAATCTTAAAATTAAAATGTCAATGAACCCCAGACAAAACCTAAATGTAACTTAGCCAGAAACCATCTCGGTGTATATAACCTCAGCTTTCAAACAAAAATATTCAAAATATATCAAATGGTTCAAAAGTTATTTCTACAGACATACGTACATACGTTTTCTGTCAGGAGTTAATAAAACTTTTGCTTCGGGGGTAGAAACAACGTAACAAACAATTGTTTGGGACACTTCTCACTCTCTTCTATGAAGTGCTTTAGAAGAACTGCAAAAATTACGAAACATCCGTAATACCGTATCTTTAAAACTATACTATATACTATATCGCCTCTGTGGTCTAGCGGTTCAATTGTCGGACTTGACTGCATGTGGTCCCGGGTTCGATTCCTAATTCGGGCAACAAAAAGAAAGTTGGGATTTTCCCATTTCTCATAAAAAAACGTTTTTCGGGATTGGATATGTGTCCGGTTGGCGATAGGCTTACCACTTATCACATTGTGGGCTTCGGCTAGTCGTGGGTGCTCTGGTTGTACCTCTGCCTAACTCTTCGGGGATATAGGCGTGAAGATACTTATACAGCTGTCTTACATTGAATTCATCAGGTCCTTGTCATCAAGTCGTCGTCATCAGAAAATATAAGTAGATCTAGTTAAAGTGAATCGAATGAGTCCAAACTCGATTGCATTCTAGGCATACCAAGATCACATCATCAGACCAGCTCCATCATTCCAGCACTCGTTAGTGTCAGGTCTCACATATGCTTAAAAGTGAAAAAAATATGACTGGCCATTGAACATTCTTTATACGTTAGTGGATACAAGTTAACGCCCAAGTTACATAAATAACATCTATATATACAAAAAAAAAAGAAAGTCGGGTTTGTTACAGCACTTATAACTCGAGATTTGCTTTAACAATTTCCATGGTTTTTGATTCGTCGGATTGGTCTTCGTCCCGAATAGCAGAATATACCTTACAAACAATAAAAACGAAAAGATAAAAAAAGGGTTGCACTCCAGGAGTTCCGGCTGAAGTGAAAACTTGAATAATAACGTTGTGCAGTTTTGATATTTCAGTATGGTTAGGAAATAATTTTGCACGAATTGCTTTAATTATCAGTATGAAAGTACTATGCACAAGTATTATTTTTATATCAATAACCTGCGTTTGGCTAAGAAAAACTCGCTAAAGTAAGACCACGTGACGGCTAGGAGCGTCGTAATATTATTTGTACAACGAACATTGCTCGTCTACGCATAAAATTTATTTTCAATATTGAACAAATAGAGCAATGTCTGTTGATATTATACGTATCTATCATGTTGTCTTGTGAGATTGTAA
>NJDD01002128.1:8355-20998 GCA_002245505.1 Calephelis nemesis
ATACTATCTAATTCGAGTAATGCTACCCTTGTAAACACAATTAAAAAATCTACACACTTCAAGCACGTGGAAGTCGACCTTGCATTGTAATAGCTTGCTCTTGTTAACATTTAGTACGTATATATTAATAACGATTATCTAATATACAGAATGATTGGTTAATGCATATTAGTAATTTTAAAACTAAAAAAAACCTGACGAAACCTATCCTTAAATTGTAGCTACGAACCGTCGGTTTTCAAACATTTTAAAATTGGTCTATTCGTTTAGTAGCAATGATGTCACTTACACATACATACACAGTCATGTCAAACTAATAACATATCTCTTTCATCTCAATTAAGTCGATTTTCAAATAAAAAGAATATTTGAAATTAGTCATTTCGTTTAGGAATTATGATGCCACTGAGAGATAGACACACAGTCATGTCAAACAAATTACACAACCGCCTCGTTGGTCGAGTGGCTAGCGTACTCGCTTAACTGCATCGACGAATCGCGAGGCTCGGGTTCGATTCCCGACGGGGGCAGACATTTGTGTGATGAACATTTAGATGTCTGCATTTCCGGGTCTGGGTGTTTATTAAATGTATTCTGGTATCTATTTAAGTATTTATATGTATTAGTATCGTTGACTAACACCCATAACACAAGCATATAATTTGCTTACTTTGGGGTTAGATTCAATTTGTGTGACTTGTCCAGAGATATTTATTTATTTTAACTCTTTCTTCGCCACTGCAAAAATTTAAAACGTTATTTACTTAGTATATGAATGATTTTAATGATATTCAGAAGTCTAATCTGTGTTGTATGAAAGAAACATGACACAAATATTATTTGCTGGTTCGAAGCTACTTCCGCTTAATTTTCAGCTAAATCGGTTCAGTAGTGGCTTGAGTTATAAATGATGTAATTAACACGATTTTCTTATATACAGCAAGATTTTTTTATCACCATCCAAATTTTTTCTAGGCATAAAGTATCTATAAATAAGTCCATTTATGAAAAAAAATAGGTATCTAGCAGGCAGCTATCTAGCATGTCAGAGCACTCAGCGCGTAGGTACGGTACTTTGTAGACGACTTTGCGATGTCATATCTTAATATTTTAGTATTGAGGGATACTAAAAGAAAAAACACGTATTTAATTGTTTTCACTTAAGATCAACATATTAAAATTTGGATGGTGATTAAAAAATCAGGGTGTACAGATTACTTTTAAAACCAGGACTAGGCAGTAACAAGCACTAACGTTGCTTCGCCCTAATTGGTAAAAGATAGCAAACACCTTTGTCGGGGTGGACCGTGTCAGGTCGTGGCGTATCACATTACAATTTTCCCCGTGTTGGTCCGAGCTCCTTTGTAGAATAGACCATCTGCCTCCCTGCCAGGCAGCTCGTAAAAGGTGAGCATAGGCTTACCGTCACTAACACCGTGACATCTGACTAAGTGGTAGAGTTTCACATCGACTCGCCCGGATTGGCACCACCACCTTACCTATTCCTGCCGCCATGACGTCATGACGTGTTCCGGTTTGGAGGGTAAGGTAGTCGGTAAACTTACTTTTGCTCGAGATCTAACATCGGTCTCAGGTTGGCAACGCACCATTACCACCTTTGGGGAAACTAGGCGATGTGAATTTCTTACCATCAGAAAGTCCGGCTGCTTGTTTGCCTTCCAATATCATAAAAAAACACTCATTTTTTGTCTCGACTTTAAAATTGAAGTCAGTTTTTCGCAGTGTCGCTGACGTTGCTGCACATTTTAACCGAGTTCAAAAAAACCGAGGAGGTTATCAATTCGGCCGGTATATTTTTTTATGTATGTATACCAATTTCTCCGTGAGTTCTGAACCGATTTACGTAATTCTTTTTTCATTTAATGCGGAATAGTTTCGAATTGGTCCCATAAATAATTGATTCAGGTAGGCCCATTAGTTTTTATTTTATGAGCATTTTTACCTATTTTCTCCTATCCCTATGTTGTTTTTACTAAATTTAAACATATCAGCAATAAACTAAGAAGTATTAAATAAAAATAACTACGTTAATTGAAACCTGCAATACCTTAAACTAATAAGAATATTATAAGTAAGTATTAAATTGGATTAGCACCGACTTCAAACCTGTTAGTAAATAGCACATATAAGTAACAGGTAGTACATAATTAATTTTAAATCTTTATTATTTTTTCTTTTTAGTTTTGAAGTCGGTTTTAATTAACGAAGTTATTTTTTTACAATGTCAATTCAATTTTTGCAAAAAAAAGAAGCGCATAAGAAGCTTGTTTTGAAATACTCATTTTCTTGTCAAAACAAAAGTTGCTTCGGAAATCTGAGAAATGGTCCACTGATGGAGTTTAAATTGGTGTTCAAAGGACAATCATTTGAACATACATGTGGCAATGACCATCTCGTTGGATGAGGGGTTAGCGTATACGCAACGATCAATCACTGAAGATGTTAATGACGTTTTGTGTTTTACCAATTGTAAAGCTAGATGGCTAAGGTCAGGACACACCAACGGTCTTTCAATAGTAACTTGGGAGTGTTCACAACTTAGGCAGGGTTAAGTTCCGAGGTCAACCGACTTGGTCCTAGTACAGTTCAACAAAGTTCAAACAGAAGAGCCTCTGGGTTCGATATGCGACAAGGCGTTTTTATAAAGATTTTAATGAATGCTATATGTTTAGATACCTATATGAAGTGTTTTTACTTTCATTAATCTTAGTTATTATCTCTATGTAGATTTTTTTTATGATATTTGAAAGCAAACAAGCAGACGGTACGGTACCTGATGGTAAGAAATTCCCGACGCCTAAAGACACCAAAGGTGGTAATGGTGCGTTGCCAACCTGAGGATGTTAGGCTTCAAGCAAAAGTAAGTTTACCGACTACCTTAACCTCCGAACCGGAACACGTCATGACGTTGTGGCGGCAGGAATAGGTAAGGCGGTGGTTCCAATCCGGGTGACTCGGTGCGAAACTCTACCACCTAGTCAGATGTCACGGTGTTAGTGACGGTAAGCCTATGCTTACCTTTTACGAGCTGCCTGACAGGAAGTCAGGTGGTCTATTCTGCAAAGGGGCCGACTTACTAACAAACATATTCCATTTCTCTATTTTACCCACTTAGGTACACACAGACTATAAAAACAAGCTTTTTTATTATTTGACTATACGGTGCATCAGCATCTACATTAAAATATGAAATAAGTATGTACGTACTTACTATTCATGTGTAGAACATATTACCTACGTAACTGTGAGAGCGTGGTACGTGGTAAATTTTACTGTAATGGTATAGTACAGTGGTGGGCAAATTACGGTCCGCGGGTCGGATCCTCTCGAGAGGTTTTAATCCGGCCCGCCTAGGGTTTTTTTTAGAAAAAATATGAACCTCCTTCAAAAAATAATGGTCGAAATGTTAAAAGACTATTAAAATTTGAACAATTGAGATACTGAATCGGGACTTCAATTCGTATTTAGAATGTTAAGACTTCATAAACAGATTTTATTTTAATAAAGGATTGTAAATAAAAAAAAAATGCCTTACGTTATTTTTTTACAACGTTTTATAATCGTAATATTTACATAAGATTTTAAATGTTATCAACACCCAATAGTTTCAATAGGGAAGACGGTTTTAAGTTGGCCCAGGCGTGGGATCCAATTGTTGGTCGGTGCCGGGCTAAAAACACAAAAAGTGCCGTAAAGTGTAGGGACATAGTTAGTGTTGTGTGTCGCGATATAGTGCCCAGAAATGATTGTGACAAGGACCTTCAAAAAAGAAAAAATAGACGGAGGTTTGACAGGCTCATCTGTCAGTAGATCCTCCTGTCAAAAGTTGCAGCTCGCTGCCGCAGTCCCGTCGTGACCACGGCCTATGCAACTAGGCCGAAATATCGACAAATAAAATAAAATAAAAGAAGATCGTGAGTATCCCGTATAAATAATTAAAAATGTTAGTAATATTTACAGCTATTTTTAGATGTATTAATAAACAGACCCGCCTCCAGATTAATTATGAGTTACTTGCCCGCCACTAGTTTTTTTTTAACTTACCGGCCCGTGGTCAAAAGAATTTCCCTGCCCTGGTTTAGTATGTTTTTTTATATAGACCGCCTAACTGGTCGAGGGTTTTGCGCACACATACATAGTGATAAGTTTACCACAATGCTTGGGTTTGCTTCCTGATGGGGCAGACATTTGTGTGATGAACATTTAGATGTCTTCATTTCTGAGTGTTTATTAAATGTATTCTGGTAATTATATAAATACTAGCTGACCCAGTAAACTTCGTATCGCTTGACATTAATGCTTCGACAGTAGCGCAGTCTGTCGGATCCGATGTGAAACATTCCAAAATCAACAACGACTTATTATTAAAAAAATAATTAAAAAAACATTTTCCAGAAGACCTAATTGTGAATCTAAACCATTCTCGAATTCTCTTGAATACACACAAAAAGTTTCATCAACATCGGTCCAGCCGTATAGAAGGAGTTCAGTGACATACACACTCACAGAATAATTATATATATAAAGATTGCTACGTGTTTTACTGTACGTATAGTAAGTAGGTACGTATTTTAAATGTCACTAGACGGGTTTAGTACATGTGTACTCTATATTTTACAAGTGTAACTTAGCATTGTAGTTTAGTACTTGAAAACTTTGTAACTTCTGACCAAGTAAGAATAAAGACCGCAGAATATTAACAGGAATTACACTACATAAATCTACTGAACAATAACTTTGTTAGCCACGAAGTTGGACTGCTTTGAATCTTATTATTTATGACTTTTTATTTATTTCATTTTTTGTAGATAAGCTATTTTTTTGGAAGGTTTTTAATATTAATCACTTTATTTCTAACCTACAATAGATTGCAAAAGATAATCCTGAATTTCGTTTCGACAAATTAAATAAATCGATGACTCCTTCCTGTATGTAATGTTATAAAACAAAATATAATTTAATATGAAGATTAAGAAGTCGCCTCTGTGGTCTAGCGGTTCAGGTATTGGACTTGACTGCATGAGGTCCCGGGTTCGAATCCCGGGTCGGGCAACAAAATAAAAGTCGGTTTTTCCAATTTTCTAATAAAAAAATAAATGTTGCTCGGGATTGGATATGTGACCATGTTGGCGATAGGCTTGCCACCTATTACATTGTGGGACTTTAGCTTTGGCTAATCGTGGGTGCCCTGGTTGTGCTTCTTACCTACCTCTTCGGAGATATGGGCGTGAAGATACAGATGAAGATTATAATTAAAAAAAAAACAAGAAACCCCCAACAAAACCTATATTTAATGCGGCCAAAAATCACTGTCAGCTTTCAAATAAAAAAAATTCATTGAAATCGCTAAATTAAATACAAAGTTATGATGCCACAAACTCACACACACACAGATATGTCAACTTACAACATTTCTCATTTTCCGACGTGGGCTGAAAATTACCCTACGCGTAAACTTGTAAAATTAAATACTTACCAAATAAAAAAAAAACATTGGACAAGCACACATGCTTTAAATACAACAGAATTCCACCAAGCATCAGCAAAAGAGAGTATTTCTTATTCACCTACTTCACACTACTTATTTCTGCTGCCATAATGACAGTGTCATATATCGGTCTGGAAAGGAGGGTTACAATATGTCTAACACCCCAGCTATAGAACAGAGACACACCTATAACATCTACGGTGTATTTAAGCCGCGCTTGTCTATTACTGGTGTAGGGCTACTGTTGAAACTCGATAACATCAAATCGGATATTTGTCATTTTGTACTATTAAACACGATACTAACGAATTACTTATTATAATTACTAACACTAGTGGTCGCCCGTTGGTGGAAATTCAACCATAATAAATTTTAATATCTTGTTGATAAGAACGCCATCTTCATTTTTAAAGACCAACTACGTTGTTTCCAAACTTTTTAGTGCGCCATCTGTGATCTTTTATCGTTATCATCAATATTTTTGTTTGTGCGTGTCAAATGCATGGTAGTGTGGGTAATGTTTTATTTATTGATTTAATGTACTTTGTAAGCATTGGTATTGAAAAATATTAGCCTTCTGCATTTCTCCTACACGTAAACTATAAGTGTGCCAAATTTTCATAAAAAGTAATTTTCGTAAAAAGGGGTCCAAAGTTTTGGGCATCACGTATTAATATATAGATTTTAAATTAACATTTAAAAGTCAGTAATTACACCCGATTCGTTGAACTTTTTAGACCTTAATGTTAATAATTCTCTAGTATTGTGAACAAGAGTACAAAATGATACAAATCCGATTCCAATTTTCATTTTGCATAAAATCGAGATTCAAGAGTAACCCTAAAACTTTCGTTTTTATAATGTTACTGGCTTATATCCGCGGCTTTGCTCGCGTAGCAGTTAATATATTTACTGACTGTAGCCCATTTAAAAGGACTTTCATACAAAATTTCAACCCCTATTTCACCCCCTTAGGGGTAGAATTTCCAAAAATGCTTAAATACTTATTTACTCCTTTTTAATAAGTAGTCCAATAATAATACTTCTAGTTTCTAACTTAAAAAACTGACGATCTTACATACAAACTTTCAACTCCTATTTCACCCCCTTAGGGGTAGAATTTCCAAAAAACCTTAAATACGTATCTACTCATTTTTAGTAAGTAGCCGTATATATTTTTTTTGTTTCTAACTTAAAAAAAATGACGGTCTTCCTTACAAACTTTTGACCCCTATTTCACCCCCTTAGGGGTAAAATTTCCAAAACTCCGTCCTTAGTGGGTGTCTACTCAATGAAACGACCCTACTCACTATATTACATGGCTGTAACTTAAACGGTTTTTGCTCGGCGATGATGAATCAGTCAGTCAGGACATGTTATCCCCGTGTTGGTCCAGGCTCCTTTATTACTGTTTTCATATAAACAAGTCTAAAGACTTTAAGTATCACATTTTAATATCGCCATAACGTCATGACGTGTTCCAGTTCGGAGGGTAAGGTAGCCGGTAAACTTACTTTTGCTCGAGGCCTAACATCCTGACCTCAGGTTGGCAACGCACCATTACCATCTTTGGTGTCTCTAGGCGGCGTGAATTTCTTACCATCAGGAAATCCGTCCGCTTGTTTGCCTTCCTATATCATAAAAAAAATGTTGCTTTATATGTACAGATTATGGATTTTCCTTTATTTTTTTATAAGTTATTTTATGTAAAAGTTTTAACAAAATTACTTGCTTGATAAGTATAAAACATTCATTAAACGATATCAACACTCAAAGGTCACCAGCTGCCCTCACTCAAGGTCTGAATAATTGAAATGGAATGTAGGCGAGAGTAATCGGTTTTGCCGCTTTAGGAACTATTAGATTAGTCTACGATCTATATTAATTAATAGCTATACTGGTTCTAGTTTTCAACGTCGGCATTTGGTGAAACTTTATTTCTTAATAAAAGTTATAATTCGTTTTTTTTAGGCCAGCAGGGACACGGCTGTCCTGATGTTAAGAAACCACGGTTATAATAGATGCGTCGCTGTTCTTAGGCCGAAATTTTAAACCTATCGTGCAAGTCTACCGACTACCCTACTACCCTTCAAGTTCCAACAGTTAATGACGAGTCATTTGCAGATGGCAGTGGATTCCGTACCAGGGTAAGTAGTTGAACAGTGTTCAACCACCAGTGGTCTTGCTGGTGATGTGCATTTTACCTGTGCTTCTCCCCTTAAGAGTTTCCTGGCAAAGAGGCAGATGGCATATTCTACTCAACGGACCTGGATTTACAAGGGCAGAAATTACTAAATAGAACCTATTCACCACTGTTAGTAACCGCCGCTGTAGTCCGGTGGTGCTCAGGTGGTCATAGTACCACATTATGGGAAAAAGTATTACCTTCGACCACTAGTGGTTAGCCTTTTTGTACCACTGCCTACCACTTTGCGGATACGGGATTCAAGATAATTAATTGAAACATTATTGGTACACCTCACACACATACATACATATCTTCACGCCAAGTCCCTTACAGGGGTAAGCAGAGAGTATCGAGTGCCAGACGTCACGAACAGACGAACAGGTTTGTCTGTCTTGCTTCCTTCACATTTATTACCTACCCTTTTTATACAGACACGCCGGTTTCTGAGACTCTTGACACCAGCCTCGGGTAATATCCGATTGATCTGATCGTGAAATGTCACCTCACCTCGTGGTACACCTCAGTAATATAAATATTAAGTAAATGAATGTGAAGAAAGATCAGATTTGCAAGGATCGTTACATTTAGCACTCACTGACTACACCATAGATGTTGTAGATACGTTGCTGTCCTGTGGCTGGGGTGTAAGGTTAAATGTTTAAGTTTATCAGCTGCACATAACGTTCTGAGCGGAATATGACATTGTCATTATAGTGGCACTAATAGGGAAGGATACCCGGGTATGTTGCTGCACAGCACTCTACCACAAATGGTCTTGTTGGTAATGACCCGTTAGGCCTTTGCTCGCCTCTTACGAGCTGCCAGGCAGGGTAGCAGAAAATCTACATAGAGAACCCGGACAAACTTGGGGGTATATTCTTTGAGTATCTATGTTTGAGTTACTTGGCGTGTTGGTCCTTTTCCACTGAGTAGATTAAACCATCTCACTTTCTTCTGTTGACATCTTTGACCTTCCTGTCAGGAAGCTCTTAAAAGGTGAGCACAGGTTAAAATGTAGCTAATTACAAAAAAGACCACTGGTCGTAGAGTGTTATGCAACAACTGGTTGCCGCCTTACCTGCTCCTGGCGCAATGACTATAGGCTAAATCTTGACCCCTAACTTGCACAATAGGTTTTCCATTGCGCCCTTAGGACAAAGATACACCTGTAACATCTGTGGTGTATCCACTAGGTACATGGTCGTCCCTACCATCAAGAGAACCATGTGCTTGATCGCTGACCTCAAACATAAAAAAATATATGTATTTATTAAACTTAATTTAATTATTATACTTAATGTAAAATGTAAGCGAGTTTATGCATGATTCCTTTAATTACCTTGTTAATTATTTCTTTCTCAAACATAACTTTGTTTAGATAAATAAGTATCTGATAACACAGATAATATCAACAGATTCTAATTACTTAATTAAGTGAACTAAAAGCGTTAACAAAATAAAAACGTTTAATCTTATCGTGTGAAAATATTAAATGTTTAAAAATGTCGGATAATGGTCTTTCTTTTATTCTTGGCATTTGGAGCGTAAGATCTTGAAGAAAACTCAACGATATTTTTTGAAAGAACAGAGCGATTCTTTTGACTTAAGAGAACTGAGAATGGAGATTAATTTACTGCGTTCCTAAGAAAACATTAAAGCAACAGAAATACTCTCAATTAAGATGAGCGGGCGTGGACTTGGACGATTAATTGTTTTATTTCTTAAGGCCAGGAAAAGTAATGCTTTGAACTTCTTTTTCAAAGGTATTATAGAAGTAGTTTTGTTTTGAAATCAGAATAGATCGTAAAAGTAGGAACTTTTTTTTTAAACTATATGTTTCCCGTCTCTACTATTCTTTTTTTAAGCGGATTCTAAAATTGTTTTAAATCAACATGGCCGCGTGTTAAAATTAGTAAAGCTCTTTTGGAACCTATTTAAATGTCGATATAAAAAGTAATCTATTCTGTAGATAATTCTGTTTATTCTTTATATTATTTTATTATGGACTAGCGGCCTGCCCCGGCTTTGCACGGTTATGAAATATACATATAAACTGTTCTCTCCAATTACTTGATCTATTGAAAAAAAACCACATCAAAATCCGTTGCGTAGTTTTAAGGATTTAAGCATACAAAGGGACATAGGGACAGAGGGACAGAAGAAGCGACTTTGTTTTATACTATGTAGTGATAAAAAATAATGACATTGGACTTTTTTATGTATTAAGATTAGATTTACAGAATATAATATAGCTATATACATAGAGACAGTAAAAGCGCGCTACTGTACAAAAACTGTCTTACTTACTTAAGATCAAATTAACACTTTTCATAAAAGGGATTCCTTTTGGACTTTAAACTGGAATGGATTCCAGCACATGTTGGTCTCTCCGAGAACGAGGAGACTGACAAGTTAGCTTAAAAACAATGTGTACTGAAATTGATAATATGTGCTTGTCGGATTTCACAGAAACAACAAACGATTATAGAATAGAGTGCCTCGAAATTTGGATTTCTTTTTAATGAATGATGTCTGACTAAGGGCATGTGGTACAGATGCAAACAAAGTGCTCCTTTATAGATACCAAGTTAAAATTATTTAAGACTTAAGGGTATCTCCAAAACTGCTTGTAGGGTGGTAATAAAAATTATTCGAGACTATTTTGGAAATATTTTCGATGCGTAGTAACTACTAAAATACTGTATTTTTAGTAGTTACTAGATTTTTGTAGATTTTGCAGTTTTACAGCGTTTAATAATTACTAGTGGTGGCTCATTGGTCGAAATTGACCATAAATTTTAATATCGTGTTGATAAGAACGCCATCTTCATTTCGCAAGACCAACTACTAAATTTATGAATAGTTAGTGCGCCATCTGTGATCTTTTATCGTTATCATCAATACATTTGTTTGTGTGTGTCAAATGCAAGGTGGTGTGGGTAGTTTTATTTATTGATTCAATGTACTTTATAAGCATTATTATTGAAAGATATTAGCGTTCTGCACATAACTCTCCTACACATAAACTATAAGTGCGCCAAATTTTATGCTCTATGCTCTATGTCCAAAGTTTTGGCATCACAAATTAATATTTTTTACATAGATAATAATGAATGTGGTCTAAAAGCTCTTAAAATGAAGATGTAAAAAATGACATAACAAACTGATGCACTTAAAATATTTGATATTAATTAAAGATACACAAAGGCGGTCTTATCATTTCAACCGATCTCCGCTGGACATTTTTGTAGTGTGAAAGAGAAAATTGATATGTTTATAGAACTTAGGTTTTACAGAATTTTATTTTACTTAACTAGCTCTTGCCCGCGGCTTCCTACATATGTTAAAATAACTTTTTATGGTTAGTGATGGGAACGAAATATTTTCCGGAATAAAATTTATTCTTAATATTGACCTAGGCCAGATAAAAACTCGATTGGTTATTTTGGATCAAAAAGTTAACTAACAGATCAATCGACAAATAATTTAAAACCATCGTTTTGGGTAGTGTATTCTGTTTAAAATACGTAACGATGATTGATTCTAAAACGTTTCATTATTGTTTTGTTGTACGTATAAATATCAAAATTGGCCTCCATATTTTGCGATTTACGTCTTTTAATATATCACAAATGTCTTTGTTTTTATTAACTTCACGCTTTTGAAAAATGAATATTAAACTGACCTGTCTAATAAAAATAATCTTGCAAAAAAATTAATTAAGAGCCATTCCTCTTAAAGCTGTTCCTATTAAGAAAAAGTAATTATAAGTAATGACGTTGACGTTTCACGACCAAGTTATAAATACGCGCTTAATATTTTCAAAAGGCTGTATGCAAATATGACGATTGCTTGAAACGTTAATGCCTTTTCATCAAAAGGCGAATAAACGTGATGATTTTAATGACAAATTTTCAAATTAACAACTGCATTGGGGTTAGATATTTTTACGTCTATTTCGAAAACTTACCATAACATCTATTAACAGTTAGACATTTTTTACAATTAAGCTTTTAAGTTGTGACAAATAATACAGTTTTATTATCACTACATAGTATTAAACAAAGTCGCTTCCTCTGTCCCTATGTCCCTTTGTATGCTTAAATTTTTAAAACTACGCAACGGATTTTAATGAGGTTTTTTTAAAACATTAAGTGATTAAAGAGGAAGGTTTATATGTATATTTTACACCCTTGTGAAGCAGGGGCGGGTCGCTAGTCTATATATTTAAAAGAAAGTGGTACTAGTTACACTATTTATAACTCCAGTACTGCTGAACCGATTAGGTTGAAATATGGTGTCGAAGTAGCTTAGAACCGAGCGAAGAACACAGGATACTTACCCTGTGCGACTGTGAGGAAACTGGGAAAGACAACATTTTAATTTTTCCCATACAATCTAAACGGGCGGAACGAAGTTCAGCTACACAGGAACAGGAACAGCTAGTAATTTATATTTTAACTTTATAAGGGAACAAGCAAACGACTCTGCTTATTATGAGTCAAAGTTTGCCTTAAGATATTGTAGACGTCACTGGTGCGTTGATGTATTGAAGACAGGGTATAAGGCCACGTGTGTAACGTGCTGTCCTATCCCCTGTACGGAACAAGACTTTAGGGAGCACTGAAGTTATGGCAAGATTGACCACAATACGATTTGGTACGGCATAGCCAGGCGAGCTGCTGTACTTCATTTAATAATGAAATAAATGTATAATGTATTTTAATTTTTTTTAATTATTTTATTAGCACCCAAGTTTTATGACATAAGACAATATGACACAAAACACAATGATGAAATTAAAAAATCATGAAATTAAAAATATCATAAAATTAACAAACCACAAAACTGATACGTAACGTATCTAAAAACCAACTCGATCGCTTTAGCTTTCAAACAAAAAATCCACAATGAAATAGGATAATCCACTCGTTTAGGATTTGTGA
>NJDD01002128.1:53940-66840 GCA_002245505.1 Calephelis nemesis
TTTAGGAAAATCTTTGTGAAATCGTTGCTTTATTTTTAAATTTACCACTTTCTGTAAGAAAAAGAGCAGATAAATTTCCTGTTGACAAAAAAAAACGCAAACTCCAAAATCGAAATCCTCAAAAACACAAAAAAGTAAGAAAGTGTCTTCAGAGCCGTAGCCACGAAGAGCTAGACAGAGACACAGCTAAGTCCACCCACCACTTGTGGAAGACATTGAGTCTTAAAAAAAGGTGGCAAGTCATTCTATCGCCAACCATTTAGGTATATGTGAAATCCCTAACATTATTATATGTCAATCTACCTGGCAGCTCGTAGAAGACGAATTTAAGTTTAATGGGTCAATCCCAACTAGCAAGACCCCAGGTGATAAATTCCAGCCTACGTAAAGACACTGTCATGTTTCGGTCTGAAGAGTTAGGTGTCTATTGTCTACGGTTGACTTTTATCGTAAGGAGAAGCACTTGCTTGTTTGCTGTGAAAACACATACATAAAAAGAAGGAAAAAAGTGATTTAAAGCTTCAGGGGTAAAACTAAGGGGGTTATCCAATGCTTTAAATATAAAGAGTATTAAGTCTGCTTAGGTTGTAAGTTTTATAGTTTTTATTATATACGTACTTAAAATACAAGTACGTCTGTCGCTAAAATAATAACATGCTATTTGATATTTCATAATTGCAGTCATGTTAAACAGTTCATTTAATTACTAATTATGGTTAACGATGCACTATGTTTCGTAGTTCAAGCGATTGAACAGGCGGCCACCGTTAGCAAGCCGACTTCATCGAGAAACAGCATGAGACAGCTACTGTCGGAATAAGATATTAATATAAGATAATAAGATTTTTTATTTTAATAAATATATATTTGCACACCACAATGTGGTAGAATATGTTGGTACGAATAAGTATTCTGTAACAACTTTTAAACACACATATTCCGCAAATAAATAAATTTCTTACTTTCTTTCTAAATATTTATCAATGTGAAGTAAGTCATATTTTAACATGATATGAAGGAAGAGAATAATATTGGTATATCTAAAAAAACTCTACGTGATAATGTAGATTTTATTACAACGTGAATAATATCAACCCAACTTTATTCTTACCTTAATCTTTGTTTATTAATATGACATAATTATTAAGTTTAAAAATATACTGGGCTATGCTATCAACTATGTTGTTTAAACAATTAATGAATTAAAAACTTTTTACCATCTTATCAGTTACAAAAAAAATAGAAGGCGTGAAATATTATGCATGTAACAAAGTATGAGTAAAAAAACCTTTACATATTTTATATTTACCTATTTTTTTATTTTATGTTTTTTTTATGTTATAGGAAGGCAAACAAGCAGACGGATTTCCTGATGGTAAGAAATTCACGCCGCCTAGTGACACCAACGATGGTAATGGTGCGTTGCCAACCTGAGGTCAGGATGTTAGGCCTCGAGCAAAAGTAAGTTTACCGGCTACCTTACCCTCCGAACCGGAACACGTCATGACGTTATGGCGGTAGGAATAGGTAAGGCAGTGGTGCCAATCCGGACGAGTCGTTGCGAAACTCTATCACCTAGTCAAATGTCACGGTGTTAGTGACGGTAAGCCTATGCTCGCCTTTTACGACAACAATTTTTTAGTTTGGAAAAAAATAGAAGAAAAATTATAATAGAAGAAGTCTTAGCGTGTCTCAAGAGGAAAAATTGGTTTTAAAAAATATTTGCTACCAATAATTTTGAGTTTTAGGTTATAAACTTTGCTTTCTATTTTTTTTTAGCTTTTCAAACTCAACATTAGATGAAACAAATAAACATAATTTTCTAAGGATTGTTTAATGGAACACAATAACCTGTTGTCCGATATATGAACTAAATGTCAAACTCGTCGATCCTTATTCTGTCAAAAAACCATGCATGGACCGATATCTGGTCCGAGTTTCGAAGCAGTTTACTACATCTGTACTCCAAGTTTAATAATAGTGAATTTATGTAATGGTAATTTCAACCTTGGAGTAAAGTTAGACACCCTAAACTCTACAAATATTAATAAGAAAGTTATGTCGTTTTAATTTTCAAATATTTCCAGTTCATATTTCTATTTCACTTTTTGGTTGGTGAGTTAAAATTGTTTGTAGTTAGTTTGAGTGCTTATTTAAACCATTCAAAGTTTTTTGATGAACAAATCTTTAATTAAAAAAATATTTTATTAAATACATTAAAATTGTTTTAATCTCACGGGAATTTTTATATTTGTTTTTTTTTTTAATTTTATGTTTTTCATTTCTTATCTATAAGACAAATAACATTCTCTATTAATTGTATAAAAATTACACAAAAAAATTATATTGCAAATAAACTTTTTAAATGTTACTTTAGCCCGTTTTGAAAAGTAACTTTTATCAGCTCTATAAAGTAGACATACCGACAGTGCTTGCTCATTCTATAAGTTTTATTTTATTTGCAACATCGTTACATTTCATTTCTCGGTGAATGTTATTTTATGGCTGAAAGGCACTTTGGATATTTTGCTGAAAATAAAAAATGTCGGTTCGAATCCAGTTGAGTAATCTAACTAACTAATTTTTAAGGCATTTAATTTATGGGAAAACAATTTCCTATAAACCAAAGGTGGGAATAATATTTTGGTAGCAAGATGCTGAGCTCTAAAGCCTCTTGCATCCGATTCGTTTCCAGATGTAGTTAAATAATCTAATTTACTAAATTTTAAGGCATTTAATTTTATGGGAAAATAATTTCCCTATTTTAAGAATTACGCGATGCCTATAGAAACCAATTTGGTATCCAAATGCTGAGTTTTAAAGCCTCTTGCGTCAGTTTACCTGTTACCGTTCAGACTGTGACACGACGTTAGCGAACACTTTCATGTGATATGTGGCAATATTTTGGGGAAAATCTTTCTCACAAACAATTTGTGTTTGTAACTCATAAACGTTGCATAAGATACATATTTAATATAAATAAATTTTAAAGCTGCAAACCATTTTTTTCTAAATACAAAATTATTAATATTTTCAAGTATTTGTATCTATGAAACTTTAACATTTGTGAAGGATTTAATTTTTCATCTTTTTAATAATTTGAAAAGTTTTCGCTATCATCACAATGTATGTACGCCACAAACCTGCTTGATTTGGAAAAAAATATTTGTGGAATGGCAACAAAACCTTACGACAAATTACCAATACGAAAAAAATAGCAAGTATAGACTTCTTTGAATATGAAATTAAAAACATTCTTTATAAATAAATCAAATTACAATATCTATACCTATAACAAATCTGTAGAAGGGTCAATTCTGTACATTGAAAATATTGACAAAATAAAAAGTGGATGTTATATGTGATTAAAAAATGTTTGTCTGTCTGTCTGTATGTTCAGGCATCACGTGAAAACTAACGGTTTGATTTCGATGAAACTTGGTATAATTATACCTTAATATCCTGGGCATAAATGGAATACTTTTTACTGTGGAAAAATACATATAAAAAAATCTTAATTTTTTCAGTTTTATCATGCGAAGACCGACATCCGCGCGGACGTAGTCGCGGGCGGAAGCTATTCGATGAATATTTGGCTAATAAGCTGCTATTATTTTAAATAATATTCATAAAGTAGTTACATAATTCTAACTTTTAGTATCAATTGCTTATAATATTTATAATGTAACGATATTTATTGAGAATAACATTAAACTTATCCGAATTTAGTAATTATTTATTATTTTTAAAATATGTCTTTAGTTTTAAATTTTATTCTATAAAGAGAGATTGTATACCAATAAATTGGGCACAATCATATGCAATATTTGTAACATTTACAATACTCAATATGCCAAATAAATTTGATTTGATTTTATGTTAGTCCATTGTAAAGGTGTGCAACGACTCTATCGCTTACTGATATCATTATCTACTAAATAATAAAACTTTTTTTAATGATAATGGAGGGCAAACAAGCTGACGGATTTCCTGATGGTAAGAAATTCTCGCCGCCTAGAGACACCAAAGGTGGTAATGGTGCGTTGCTAACCTGAGGCCGGGATGTTAGGCCTAGATCAAAAGTAAGTTTACCGGCTACCTTACCCTCCAAACCGGAACACGTTATGATGTTATGGCAGCTGGAATAGGTAAAGCGGTGGTACCAATCCGGGTGAGTCGCTGCGAAACTCTACTGCCTAGTCAGATATCACGGTGCTTAGTGACGGTAGGCCTATGCTCGCCTTTTAAGAGCTGCCGGGCAGGGAGGCAGAAGGTCTATTCTGCAAAGGAGCCCGGACCAACACGGGGGGAAAATTGTTCGACTTGTGTCGTCAGATTACGTGGTACACAGTCCTGTCCGGTTTGCCTGGATCGGTTTCTTTTGTTCCTGCCACCACAATATCGATACGTGCTTTTTTTTTGGCGGCTGGAAGTTTGGTAGATGGATAAATAGCTTACGCAAGAAATATATCATTGAGTCCTTAGTTTGGCAACGCACGTTTCACATTTAGGATGTTAGTGGGTGTCGCGTAGGTTATCGTTATCAGGTTGTGTTAGTCCGGGCTCCTTTGTAGAATAGACCATCTGCCTTCCTTGCCAAGCAGCTAGTTAAAGGTGAGCATAGGCTTACCGTCACTACCACCGTGACATCTGACTAGGTGGTAGAGTTTAGTTAAGTACCATAGTCTTACCTATTCCTGCCATAACATTAATGCTTGCCGATGGCGTATTCCGGTTGGGAGGGTAAGGTATAAAAACTACGATAAAACTTACTTTTGCTCAAGGTCTAACATCTCGGCCTCAGGTTGGCAACGTACCATGACGACTTTGGTGTTTCTAGGCGACATGAATTTCTTACCATCAGGAAATCCATCTGCTTGTTTGCCTTTCAATATCACATAAAAACATGAATCATGATACACGAGGATGACGTCGCAACATTTAATTGATTGTCTATCCAATTTATGTCAATGTTTAGTGAAACTTTTCCTTTTAGTATTTCTTTTAGTAAAAACATACTATATATCCACGTTTTTAAACTTTTTTTATGTAGAATATCTATATTTTTGGTTTAGGTCGAATAAGTTTCGTGTTCTCATAAAACGTCAAACTCTACCATCGAACTAAACGTCAAGCCTTTGAACGTTGCGCTACCACAATATTCACTATAAAATTATAGGGAAAAAACAGTTGACGTCCGTGCATCCGACAAACAATTTCACTTGCAAATTGCTTATCCATCGATATTGCTCTCGACCATCTCATATGCATAATGGCGTAAAGTATTAACGATCGTAAAATACAATGCATAATTGCTGTATTAACATTAACATATTAAATGTAGACTTCAATTTGCAACCGACTTCCATAAAGGAGAAAAGTATCTTTATCCCAGAATAGGTAGGTATTAGGATATCCTTAGTTAGCTTAAAACAGATAGTTTAGAAATGTGATAGGTGAGTTTTGACGCCTTGGTGAATGAAGATGGTCGTAATTTTTTCACTATATAATTCACTAAACAATATTTTTCCCCGTGTTGGTCCGGGCTCCTTTGCAGAATAGACCATCTGCTTTTCTTGCCAGGCAGCTCGTAAAAGGTGGGCATAGGCTTATCGTCGCTAACACCGCGACACTTGACTAGGTGGTAGAGTTTCGCAGCGACTCGCCCGGATTGGTACCACCGCCTTACCTATTCCTGCCGCCATAACGTCATGACGTGTTCCGGTTCGGAGGGTGAGGTAGCCGGTAGACTTACTTTTGCTCGAGGCCTAACATCCTGACCTCAGGTTGGCAACGCATCATTAACATCTTTGGTGTCTCTAGGCGGCGTGAATTTCTTACCATCAGGAAATCCGCCTGCTTGTTTGCCTTCATATAACATAAAAAAAAACTATTTTTGAATTTCGTGTTTATATTGAGTGAAATTGGTTAATTTAGGTGGAAATTAAATTAATTTTGTTTAGTGAAAGGGTACAAATGATATAATCGTGAAGAAATTAATGTACCATCTATTTCCTCGCTGCCATCAAATATCACTAGATGAGCTTGAGTAACGAAGCCACCGCATTACTCAAGACCTTGACCCGACATGACTTTGTACATAGTGACCAATGACTGTATAAGAATTAAAAAGCTTGACATTGATAAAGTATGTCGTGGAAAACGATCGAAAGCCATATTTATAGAGCAAGAAGAAGAAATGTGATAGGTGGCAAACCTATCGTCAACCAGGTACTTAAACTCAAATTATGTTTATTTTCACATAAGGTTTTCACATTCTTACGTTAAAAAATAATATAATACTCATCACAATACTATTTGAAATCTCAAGTTGTAGCAAAAAATATTTTCACTTTTCCGGTGATTGAAAAAAAAAATTTTTTTAGTAGTTTAGCAAAAACAGGTTTTTTTTTGTCTGTAGACATGGTCTTAATACTATTATTATCTTTATACAAACGCCTTTAAAGATAATTAAAACGAAAGTTACCGAAAAGGTTAACTTTCTAAGCTATGTTAAATCGTAACGCATGGTTAAGTAAGTACGTGCTTATCGCAAATTTAAATTTTATTCAGTGTATGAATTCCCCTATCGCAGCTAAAGTGTTTGAAATTTTATCCATTCCATTAGGGAAAGCTGAAGTTCGAATTTCTGCTGTCAGTCGAGCGGACTGTCGCACCGTGCGTACCACTGAGAATTCCCTTATTTCTTAGGCCCGCTACAAACTTTCGGAATAATTCCATACGGAAAAAATGAAGCGCAGTAAAACTGAAAAAACCGAATCTAACTATTTCAACTGGTACCACGCTGCTGTTTTATAATTATTTTTTTAAATGATAGCAAACGCTTTCTGAAATAGTCCCACATAAATTTTATTAACATCCTAATAATTGTTTTTGAGTTACACTTAGTCAAAAAATATGCATTATTAAGTATAATTAAAAAATCACTAGCAGGATCACGATAAAATCAATATGATAACACTTTGGAATCAGGGCCTATCTTTCTAAAAAAGAATCATAGAAATCCTTTGGTAATTGACTAAGAAATCGTGTTACAAACAGTCGAATAGAGAACCTCCTTCTTTTTTGGAGTCGGTTGAAAGTAAGTGGAATTTCGAAAGCAGCAAATTCTCACATATTTCGTTATTTCAATTATTTTAATAACGACATGTTTTGTTGATATGATTGAAATAATAGGTTGAAGATTTTTATGATGTTCAACTCCACTATTGAGTCATAAAAATGGAAAAATATTTGTCTTATATCTTAATCATAATAATAATATTGTGTGTATGTCAATAGCTTTCCGTGACGAATTTAAGGTGTGCTAAGGTCAAAATGTCGTTTTCATTCTTCAAAATGTAATTCAGTACTGAATCGGAATGGAATTTTGAAAACAGTAAATCTACACAAATCTAATGAGCTACGTTTTATATAGTAACACCACTCAAACTCCATTTTCAGTACGGAGTTTTAGTGAAAATTTCGTTTCTGTTCTTCGAAATGGGAAAAAGTAAATCAAAATAGCATTTCGAACAAATGAAATTCACACGAATATGTTTATTTATAACACGTTAATATTTTTTCCGAATGGGATTTGTGTGAATTTGCTACGGTCGAAACTGAATTTTGTAATGAGATTCTGAACAAAAAAATGGATATAGAATTCACAATGTAGTAAATTGACACAAATTTAGGTATATATTTTACCTGTCACATATATCAATAATTTTCCGTACGGAATTTGTGTATTAGATAGGGTTAAAATTTCGTTACGATTTTTCGAAAAGGAATGCACCAGGATTCCGAACGTATGTGGCGGTCCTTAAAAGTGTTTGGGATTTCCTTTCGAATAAGTTTTAAGCCCGCACTAAATTATTCCTTCGACAGGTAGGGCTGTAAGGTAAGATTTACGTTTAGTACAGTGGGCGAACCGCCCTTTGATAAGATATACTTAGTGGTATTTTTAACTTTGATCTGTTTGTTACGAGATTACAAACTCTTACGTTGAATTCACATGAAAAAAGTTTTTTTTTGCATGTTAGATACTTGAATATTTTAGTTTTACTTTTTTTACTACGAAACGGTTCTCAATCGAACTGTAGTTTTTTTAAGTGGTTGTCAGGAGTATAACATATATTTTCCATAATATGGTGAAATTATGTTAATTATTATTTATGATTAATTAATTGATTGATGTTAATTATTATTGGGCTCCCCGTGTTGGTCCGGGCTCCTTTGTAGAATAGACCATCTGCCTTCCTTACCAGGCAGCTCGTAAAAGGCGAGCAAAGACTCACCGTCACTAACACTGTGAATTCTGACTAGGTGGTAGAGTTTAGCAGCGACTCGCTCGGATTGGTACCACCGCCTTACCTATTCCTGCCGCCATAACGTCATGACGTGTTCCGGTACGGAGGGTAAGGTAGCCGGTAAACTTACTTTTGCTCGAGGCCTAACATCCCAGCCCCAGATTGGCAACGCACCATTACCACCTTTGGTGTCTCTAGGCGGCGTGAATTTCTTACTATCAGGAAAACCGTCTGCTTGATTGCCTTCCAATATCATAAAAAAAAGATTAATAAGAAACTCTTGTATACAAGGTTACTTTGAAAGGATAGGATAAATTTAAATAAGAGGGGGTAAATATAATTGCCAAATTGAAATATTTACTTTTATAAACATTCACTTAAAACAGTCCGCAAAAATCCATCACTTGTCACGCTATGTCGTTCTTAACCTTTTTTTTTTTTTTTATGTTATAGGAAGGCAAACAAGCAGACGGATTTCCTGATGGTAAGAAATTCACGCCGCCTAGAGACACCAAAGATGGTAATGGTGCGTTGCCAACCTGAGGTCAGGATGTTAGACCTCGAGCAAAAGTAAGTTTCCGGCTACCTTACCCTCCGGACCGGAACACGTCATGACGTTATGGCGGCAGGAATAAGTAAGGCGGTGGTACCAAACCGGGCGAGTCGCTGCGAAACTCTACCACCTAGTCAGATGTCACGGTGTTAGTGATGATAAGCCTATGCTCGCCTTTTACGAGCTGCCTGGCCAGAAAGGCAGATGGTCTATTCTGCAAAGAAGCCCGGACCAACACGGGGAAATCCTACTAGTAAAATCTATCACTTGTTGTCACGCTACGTACCCAACCTATCTAACCTCATACCTAATAGTAGTAGGTACTCTAGTAGCACTACTAGAGTAGTGTCATCACCAGCCAGCGAATGCGACTGCGGTCGGCGGGAACAACTTTTATGCTTTGTTTACATTTTAACCAGTCATCTTGGCTTTTGCGTCGGATAAAAATTATGAATTGATTTTCTTTTTCAGTTTTTCCTTTATCATCATATCATTTATTAAAAATAATATTTCAATACTAGTTTAATTATTGTTGTTTTGAACGATACGTAATTTTGTATAAGGGATACTTGTAATTTAAATTTAATCCTATTAATATTATAAATGCGAAAGTTTGTATGTATGGATGTATGGATGTTTGTTACTCTTTCACGCAAAAACTACAAAGCCGATTACGATGAAATTTGGTATGTAGGTAGCTGAAGACCCAGAATAACATATAGGCTACTTTTTATCTCGGAGTTCCCGCGGGATTAGGACTTACGCGGGTGAAACCGCGGGGCGCAGCTAGTTCTTTTATATCTTGCATATCGCCTCTGTGGTCTAGCGGTTCAGTTGTTGGACTTGACTGCATGAGGTCCCGTGTTTGAATCCCAAGTCGGGCAACAAAAAGAAAATTGGGTTTTTCCAATTTTCTAACAAAAAATGTTGCTCGGGATACGATATTTGCCGGTTGGCGATAGGCTGGCTGGCACTATCACATTGTGGGTCTTAGTATCTTCGGCTAGTCGTGGGTACCCTAGTTGTGCCTCTGCCTAACTCTTCGGGGATATGGGCGTGAAGATACTTATATCTTACATAAAGCATTATACTCTACAGAGTTGTCTGGTTTTCATAACTATTTTGTTACTAGCTGCGGCCCGCGGTTTCACCCGTGTAAGTCCCAATCCCGCGGGAACTCCGGGATAAAAAGTAGCCTATATGTTATTCTGGATCTTCAGCTACCTACATACCAAATTTCATCGTAATCGGCTTTGTAGTTTTTGCGTGAAAGAGTAACAAACATCCATACATCCATACATACAAACTTTCGCATTTATAATATTAATAGGATTAGATAAAGTACACCCTAAGAGTAGCTCCAAATACTTTTTGTGACGATTAGTTATGTGCTATTTCAGTTATACGAGTACCTCTATCCACATATTTTTTATAGAAGAGGAGACAAACGAGCAAGTGGGTCACCTGATGGAAAGTGATCACCGCCCACGGACATCCACAACACCAAGAGTATCACAGATGCGTTGCCAACCTTTAAGGAATGAGTACGGTCTTTTCTTGAAGGTTCCTAAGTCATAACTGTTTGGGAATACTGCCCTCGGTAACAGATTCTACAAAGGTATTATACGTGGTAAAAAGTGTCTTCGGAATCCCACAGTTGTAGATCGCCACGCATCTAGATGACGGGCATGATACCTCAAGCTCTGACGCGACACATGTCTTCATAAATTGATAAATGTTACTTATATGTTCAATAATTGCTTAATGAAATTTATTAACAATTTATATTGAAGTTTCTTAAGTGCAGGTTCCAACGTTTTTTTATGGAAAGAAGCAGAAAAGTAGACGGATTTCCTGAAGGTATCTTACCGTGAAATTGCGGGGTGAATTTCTTAATTCACCCCGCCTAGACACACTAAAGTGGTAATGGTGCGTTGCCAACATGATGCCGAGATGTTAGGTCAGCAAAAGTATGTTTACCGGCTTCTTTACCCTCTTAACTGGAAAACTTCAAAGGCAAACATTAGACGTTATGGTGGCAGGAATAGGTAGTGCGGTGGTACCAAACCGGGCGAGTCGCTGCGAAACTCTACCACATAGTCAGATGTCACGGTGTTACTGACGGTAAGCTTATGCTCGCCTTTTACGAGCTGCCAGTCAGGAAGGCAGATGGTCTATTCTGCAAAGGAGCCCAGATCCACGTTTACTTTATTTGGAACTCCCTTGAGAAAACTACATTTAAATTACAAGCTATTTGAGTGCGATTACTTCAGAATGAACTGAAATACCAATCGCAGATACTTTTATTAATTCTTTATCCTCTTTCTGATCTCAATACTTTCTCAGGCATCCTTTGCGTTTCAATTACACTCAGAATGTTCTCGTTATAACTAGAGCCGTTGTGCTAATGTTTATCGACTATTTCCTTTGCCAATTTTATTCAAGGAAAACTTTGCTTGAGTTTGCAATGAAGTTAATTTTTTAATAAAGACTATATTGGCACTTAGCTCAACGGTTTGAATCTTCTCCAAGTTTTAGGCGATGTTCATTATACGAAATAGTAAGAGCATGTGGACTTTATCTATTTTATATTACATACTTGATAATGTTTTAAATCGTGACATCTTTCTTTTTAAACCTCGATGGAAAACGAGGGGTCTTATTGGTTTGACTTGTCCCTAGTATGTCTGACTGTGTCATCATTACTTTTGAACGGATAGTCCGCTTTCGATGCAGATTTTTTGTTTGAAAGCTCGTACGACTGAGTCGGTTAGACAGTAGTCTACATAATTAGATTGGTAGATTTCATAGATTTTGTCGGGTGTTCATTCACTTTTTCTAATCTTAGGGCTATTTAAGAAAGTGATGTCAAACGAAAGAAAGTCGGCGTGATAGAAAGTGATTTATTTTGTTTCATTTTATATAGGAGTATTTAGCTTTTATTTTAAATTTATAACTATCATTGAATTTGTACGGAATAATTGTTGAATTACCACGACGTAAAAACTTTACGAATGGTATTGACAATTTCATAAGGCAATCTTCAAATTGAATAAAAAATCTACTCTCAGCAGTAGACTTGAAAAGTAGTATTTATGAAGTGACAGGCAGGAAGGCAGTTGGTCTATCGCCTCGTTGGTCGAGTGGATAGCGTACACGCCTTACTACGTCGAACAACCGCGAGGCTTGGGTTCGATTCCCGATGTGTGAAAAACATTTAGATGTCTGCATTTCCGGGTCTGGGTGTTAATTAAATTTATTGTGGTATCTATTTATGTACTTCTATGTATTAGAATCGTTGACTAACACCCATTACACAAGCATATAATTTGCTTACTTTGGGGTTAGATTCAATTTGTGTAACTTTTCCTGGGATATTTATTTATTTATTTGTACGGAATAATTGTTGAATTACAATGTCGTAAAACTTGAAGAATGCTATTGACAATTACATAAGGCAATCTTCTAATTGAATGAAAAATCTACTCTCAGACTCTCTCTACTTTCTACTTGAAAAGTTGTATTTAGGAAGTGACAGGCAGGAAGGCAGTTGGTCTATTCTAGAAAGGAGCTTGGACCAACACGGGAAAAAATAAGCTCAAACTCAATGGAACAATGTTAAGGATTTTAGTTACACTGTTACACTTTTTTTAGTTACACTTTTACACTTTTTTTAATACACTTACACTTTTCGCTTCAATCACCACATCATTACACTGTAATTTCTTTGTCATTAAACTTGAAAGCGTATACAAAAAACAACGAAATTTATAATTGATAGCGCTTTTTAATTTAGTTGCAATATTCCACCGGGATATACACACATACAGTATAGTTACATACACACTATACAGTATAGTTCTTCACGCTTATATCCCCGAAGAGGGAGGCAGAGGCACAAGGGCACCCACGTCTTGCCGAAGATAATAAGTCACATAATGTGGTAGGTGGCAAACCTATCGCCGACCGAGCACATGTCCAATCCGAATAACGTTTTTTTTTTATAAGAAAATTGGAAAAAATAAATTTAATTTT
>NJDD01002128.1:72141-95873 GCA_002245505.1 Calephelis nemesis
TTTGAAGAGCAAAATTTCTTTGGTTGTGTCGTTGTGCACTTTTTATGATTGATTAAAATCATCCTGAATAAAATTTTGTAAGACGGAGGGAGAGAAGGAACACTGTATGTTGTCGCCGCATTTCATACTGTGATTTTTGTTTCACTGGTCTGCCGCATGAATATCTCACTAGATGCAAACACAACAACGAGCGATATATATTTTTGTTGTAAAATAAAACCAAATAAATGAATATTGCAATATTTTACTATACAAATTACAGTACTTTATTATACTGATGAAACAATACGTGCAAAATTAAATAATCTAGAATAACAAAAATACGCAACGTTAAATTTCAAGTTTTTACTTCTACATTCACATTTTTATTAATTAATAATGTATATTCATTTTTATTATACATTTTTTACCCATTTTTCTTAATAAATTACTACGTACCCGAATTTTAAAGGGATTGGAAAACAAACAAGATGACAGATCTGATGTTTAATACTTGTCACCTATAAAAGCTTAAAATAATAAAGAAAAAAAGAAAATATATTTATTTGCGGAATATGTGTGTTAAGGTTGTTACAAAATTATTTAAGCTTTCCAACATATTCTACCACATTGTGGTGTGCAAATAATTTAATATTTTTAAAAACTGATTATTTAGTTATATATAGACAATGTTTAAATATTCATTTAACAAATAGTTTTATTCTTATTACAATTTGAATTATAACTATATTTGAATTATTATAATGATTGATCATGCACCTACCTATCTATTTTTCTATTATTATGATACTACTTATTTTGCGATGTTGGTCCAATACTACTATATAGATTATAGACATAGACTTAAGAAAAGATTAAAAAAAAATTAAAAAACATTAGTTTTGAATAACTAGGTGTTTATTTATTGGTGTTATATATGTGTAACAAATTTTTTTTATTTACTGCTAATTTTATATGCACGAAATTTGTTTGAACGGAACGCACAGTATTTCCCCTAGAACATGCTAGGTGGACAAAATTCATGTTATCATTTCCAGGAAATCTTAATTGCAAAACGTAAACAACACCCCTAATCTCCAGATTCCAAGAATCGGTTGTTTGTCAAATGCTTAACTGATAAGGAATAGTGGTTAGAAGTCAGGTATTGAGTTTAATGAAATCGTTACAGTCAATCAGTTGCAGTTTAGTGACACTTTCGTACACATCCATAGTGGCTTATAGTTAATATTTTGAGTGTTTGTGATGGATATCAACACGGAGGGTAAGTCCTATTATTTAAAAAACCTTTTTTAAAATCTGAATCTGTTCAAATGAATTTTAGGTATAATTTTAACATAGCTTATATATTTTAACGTATTTTTTATGAAAGAATAGTTTTAAAGAGTTAATTTTGCAGACATTTACCTCTATCCGGGCTAGTTCTTTGATATATCATAGGAAATACTTTATTCTTCATAAAAATACACAAATTGTTTAGCACACTTCAGTACAACATATTCTTTTCTTTTTTTTTCAGAACGCTTACACTCTATTTCTAGGGTAGAATTTTTTGAAGAGTGGTTGAAACCCACAAAAAATGAAAAGAACTCGGGTATATATGAGTACCTTTCTTCAAAATTTCACTTTGGTAACATTACTGAATGTAGCCAAAAAGAAATGAAGTTGAAGATATCCAACTTTTCCAATAAAATTGGTGTCAAATGGTTGGCTTCAGGAAAATCGAAGAAGCGTTTTTTAATTAAAAATAAGACCTGGCTGGATGAAGAAGATATACAGTTTACTGTGAGTTCTTTTGAGCCACAACCATCAACTTCGAGTGAGGCTGTGATTTCAGCAGGAAGGCCTCGCAAAGAATTCGAAGAATCGTCGTTTAAAACCAAAAAACGTCGAGTCGTGGATCTCGTAGAATCGCGAAGTGTCAGTGAATTGGTGACAGCTGCCGAAATTGCTGCGCGTTCAGCAGGACAACGGAAAATTGCCAGCGTGATTAGAGACATTAGTGAAAGCTCAGTTATTAATGTTAAATCTAAGGATAACACGAGAAAAGATTAAATGGTCATCACCAACAAGACCACTGGTGGTAGAGTGTAGTTAGTCAGTAGGTGGTAGAGTCACCGTCTTACCTGTGCCTGCCGCCGTAATCTGGCTGTTAGACTTGCGCAATATGTTTAACATTTCGTTCACAAGGCAGCTACACACACCTAACATCTATGGTTTTAATAGGACATGGTTGTCTAAACAAACAAGCACACCACACCTAATTGTAAGAGACAGCATTGGCCTTTCCTAACCATAAATGCTACTGGTGAGTTTTTATTTTAAGGCCAAGATCTTATACCAGTATCTTCACGCTCATATCCCCGAAGTGGTAAGCAGAGGTACAACTAAGTCCTACAATGTGATTTACTTATGGCAGCTGGCAAGCTTATCGCCAACCGGGCACATATACAATCCCAGCAACATTATTTTTATTAGAAAATTGAAAATATACACTTTCTAATTGTTTGTTGTCCGACCCGGGAATCGAACCCGATACCTTAAGAAGTCAAGTCAGATGCTGGACCTAGACTACAGAGGCGACCTTAGAACCTGATGGAAATCTATCGGATATCGAACCCACGACCCCATGTTGTCTTTGCCGATACCAGAGAACTAGGCCACAAAGGCGATATAATTCTTTTGTGAAATAAAAAAGTTTGTAAACATACATCGTATGACCGAAATGAAAAACTTCATATTTAGGTCGAGAGTAAAACTTACGTATTAAAGTGTTTTTACTGCACTTTATTTCATTAAGTGAATAGTTTAATGAAAAATAAGTATAAGCACTCTGCTAGGGATAAAAATCACTTACCTTCGCCTATGAGTTCGTCCACGAAGCATCAAATCATTACATTTTATTAAAAAATGCAAACAATTTTTCAAACATATATATTGGTCCAGTGTCGGACTAAAATTCACATGGTCTCAGGTTCGATCCCCCGGTAGGGCAACAAAAACAAAATGTATTTAAACAAGACGTACGGGAGTAGGAGGTTCAGAATCTTTCAAAAACCAAGTCATATGTGTTAATTGTCTATTACAGCAATCTGTCTGGTTACCATATTTCTCTCATCGGAGACACATTAGGCATGTATAATATTAATATGTGATGAGTTCGGCTATGGTCAAGTGACTGACATTGCTATTTTAGCTTTTAAAGCACCCGTCATGAGAAGCTGTAAATTATGTAAACAAACGTTCGGGAGTTAACAACATTTGGTTCAAAGATAAAACTATTTTTTTAAATATTTAATTAATTAATAATTTAAATATGTAAAATAAATTACGTATGTTTTGAAATTTTTTTTTGTGGCAAATTGATTTCCTTAGATGTACTGGGTACTGGCTACATTATACTTTAACACACAATAACAAATAATGGATAAAAAAAACTAAAATTAAGGCAACAATTAACAAAACTAACAACAATAACAAAGTGATAACGAAAAGATAAAAAAATTAACAATAACAACCAAATCCGCGATTTTAACAAAGCAATGAAAAATTCAAAACTCGAATGACGCGTTTATTTCCAAAAGACGAACCGATGGTTTGCATTCCCGGCGACCGGCGCGTCCCCGTACCAAGACACTCAAACGTCAGTTGTTAGATATGATCCGACTAAATTAAATAGATTGTTACTTTCATATAACCCGTCTATTTTTTTATTTCGATTGAATATGGTCAGTTTATTGTTGTCTCGAAGTAAAAGAAAATACTTGGTAAAAGATGTTTGTTTACATAATTTATAGCTGCTCATGACGGGTGCTTTAGACACTTAACGAACCGCTAAAAAGAAAATCCTTATATGACCTTTTTTACTCTCCACTATTTAATCGACAAAGTGCAATGGGTTACTACACATTTCGTATCGCGGGCTCCCCTACTATTAGAAACGTGATTTAAAAACACCTAGAACATTCAACAGTGAGGTAGGAATTTAAAGCATTTAAAAAACTTGGCCATGGGGCTCCAAAGGTAGGCGTACCTGAGCTTTACTTCTGTAGGGATATTATTTTTAATGACAAGAGCTTAAAGGTATTGTTTACGATTTGTACGTGGATTTATAACAGGGTTACTTACAAAGGAGCGGCCAAATTTAAAATAAAGGAGTTAAGGCTAAAATGATAATGCATTTTAAATATTATTTACAAATTGTAAGATTTACTTTAGTAAATATTCATTCAAAATATTTCACGTTAACACTTAGACTGCTGTCACGATATGTCATACCTAGTACGAGTCATGACGTCACCAGCCTGCGTATGTGATTGTAGTCGGCGAGAACCAATTGAATGCTTTGTTTACGTTGTAATCACACACTTTGTGTTTTGCATGGGATAAAAACTATGATTTACAGTTTTTCTATTTCTTATTACTTCGAAGTTAAAAATTGTGTTATCGATTCTCAAACCTCACTGAAAATTTGGCTGGTCTTTTAATTGTATCTCTGTATAAGCTTACATATTTTTTTTTACTTTTCAAGCAAGGGTTGTTTTTCGTTTATACACGTTGTTTGGAGTTAACACTTGTACTTATCCACAATATACTTTATTTAACACTTTCTGTTACTTCCTAGACAACCGGTTTCACTGTTTACAGCATCATCAGGGCTTTGAAACTAAAGATAAGAAGGACTTTTTTGATTTACGGCCAATGTTAAAAATCAATCCTAGTCCAAAACTTGCTATTCAAGATTAATATTTTGATCTATTTTTATGTTATCGCTTGCCATTAACATATCTGTGGACAGGATATATATGGCAATTAGTTATAGAATAGGCCGGCGGATACGCAGCTGTCTAGATTGCTTGAAATCCATCTTTAGAGAAATATTATTAACATTGGCCGTTAACGTTCAATACCTATTTGGTTAGATGTTACTGACGGTACCCACATATTAAAATCATGATGATGTTGTAAACAGTGAAACCGGTTGGCTAGGAAGTAACAGAAAGTGTTAAATAAAGTATACAGTGGATAAGTACAAGTGTTAACTCCAAACAACGTGTATATACAATGGAATTCCACCAACTGCCGACGATAGCAAGTATAGATTCTGTTGTTTTTCGCTTTTGAAACGACCTCAGACGACAATTATCTTTTAATCGGTCATCTATGTATAAAGTAAATTTCGTGTTTTTTACACAGTTCATAACTAATGAGCGGCTAAACCGATCTGTCTGGAAATTGATTGGGAGGTAGCTTATTTTTTATATAAGAGGACACAAACGAGGAAGTGGGTCACCTGATAGAAAATGATCACCCACGTAAAATTTAAGGAATGAGTACCTACGCTCTTTTTTTGAAGCTTATGACCGGAAGAAGGACATATTATGATACTTTTTGTTTCGTTGGAGTGTGAGGAAAAACAATATTTTAAATTTATCATGCATGTTACGTTTTATTTCGTTCGCCTGCGAGGAAACTAGGAAAAACAGCATTTTAGTTTTTCCTGTTCAAATTGAACGGGTGGGACGTATTTTAACGGAAAAGCTAGTAAGAATTGTAGGAGTAAGTCATGTTAGATTCAATATTCATACCTCAAGAACGGCTTCAATTTAGCTACAAACGAATGTGTAGGCAGCTCGGAACCAGAAGACGGGCAAAGGGTCCTTTTTAACCCGTTCAATTGAGAGAGAACTAGAAAAAACAACATTTTGAATTTTCCCATACAAACTCAACTAGTGGAAAGAAATTCTTACTTAGTTAAAGAAAAGAAAAGAAAAAAGAAAAAAATATTTATTTGCGGAATATGAGTGTTACAAAGATGTTACAAAATTATTTAGGTGCTTCTACATATTCTACCAACTTTTGGTGTGCAAATATTTTAACAGTTAGATATTAATCAATTAGTTAATTTAATTATTTACTTACTATTTACACACTGTTTGTTATATTGATTAGGTACATGATTATTTATTAATACAAACAATTTTTAGAATATAAATTAATTTATCCCTGTCTACCGTAAACTACCACCTTAAGAATTAATTACTTATTTATCATGACTATAAAAAATAACATGAAGTCTTACATGATGACGAAAACACTACATACATAATATCGGAAATCGAACCTGTACCTCGTGAATGTACTATTAATCTTTACGCTAACCCCTCGACTAACAAAGGTTCAAATGACAACAATACTCGGCTAAAGCCGCAGACATAGGGTTATACATTACACAAGCACATACGGACTTAAATTATTATTCTGTGAGAGATAGTTAGCCTTTGTAAAACCCTTGTAAAGATTAAGTCCATACCTTAGTTACCCTTATAATCCTTTTGGGTAAGATTTAGAATTAAATACAACAAATAAAATAACAAACAAGTTATGCTTTTAAGAAATTACTAGTTGACCTGACGTACGTTCTGCCCTTGTTCTACCTAATCTTATTCTACTATTTTTTTTAAATCGTCTATGAAAATCATGCCAGGCTCTTGAGTAAAGCGGTGGCCTCGTTATTCAAGTTCATTTGATGAGATTTGGAGATAATACACGATACACTAATTTCTTCATGATTACTTCATTTGTGCACTTTCACTAAACAAATTGTATATAATTGACTAATTTCACTCAATGCAAACACAAAATTCAATAATTACAAAAAAAGCTATATTACTTTTCATTACAAAAAACCGTAATGTTATTTTAATTACTAACCTTATTTTATTTCATTTTTAGAAATTTTTCACGCAAAATTATGATGGAATACAAATAGACAGATTAAAAAAAAATCACTGTAATATGTACCGTATGTATGTTAAATAAATTTAACCCAATGAGGTGGATAGGTTGCTAAGGGCTGTCGATAATATACTGTGCATAATTAACCGTGTAACAAACATACAAAAAAACAACAATATATTATGGTCGGATATAGAAGTGTTTTGAAAATTTACAATTATAATCACTTTTTTACTTTAATATTTAACTAAGGTACACAAAGGCGGTCTTATCGCTTTAGAGCGATCTCTGCTAGACAATCCGGATCGTCTCAGTGTAAGGTCGCGTTCCGATCCGGTGGTAGATTTAGTATTATATAAACACGTCGCAAGTGCCTCTTGTAGGTTAACGTGAAATAAAGATAATTTTAAATCTGAATTTGTATCTTAATTTAAGTTCTAGAGTGAAATATATTTTACGACCACAATACAATAAACTTTTCATTTTTGTGCACCAAATACTGGGATGTATGATCACTATATAGTATAAAACAAAGTCGTTTCCTCTGTTCCTATGGCCTTTTGTATATTTTATTTTGAATGGCTAATTTTTTGTTAACCACGAGGTTTTTACAACTTCACCGGGCTATACCTTTGTATGCTTAAATCTTTAAAACTATGCAACAGATTTTGGTGCGTTTTTTTTTAATAGATAAATATTTATACCCATGCAAAGCCGCGGTGGGTCGCTAGTATACAATAAAAACAATAATCCTGACATTAAAAATGTTCAATAATACCCACAAGACAAAACCGTAATGTAGGAAGGAAATATTTTATTCACGATAGCTTTTAAAAGCAAAATCTGCAGCGAAATCGGTAAATCCGTTTAAAAGTTATGATGCCATAGATATATGCCATAGACATACAAGTCGACATTACAACAAACACCCCTCCTTCGAAAAATATTTTTAAAATGAAGTGACACATAAAGGTGGTCTTTTAACAAAACTGGGACCTTAAAAACTGGAATATAGAGATTTTGATTACCTATATAAACACGAAATGTTTATAAAAATCGGTCCAAATGTTCCGGAAGCATGCGAACACAAACACTGTGACACGAGGTTTTTATACATTAAAACTTTGACTTTTTGCCTTTTTTTCATTAAATATTGACGAAAGTACTCCAAGGTGTAAACTATCATATACTCGTTATTACACTGTGACATAGATTAGAATTTCATCTTAGACCTTGAAGTACCTTGGAGTTAGGTTTACTATTTTTTTATGAGGTCAGCGAACAAGCACTCGGCTCTCCTGATGATAAGAGAGAACCGTGGCATATAGATACCATAGATGTTATAGGTCCTGTATTGTGTAAGTCTGCCGGTTGCCTAGTCTCTGGGCCGGAACATGACAAAATTATTAATAATACAATTGTAAATACTAATTGTTAACATAGGTTTGCAGCTGCTTGGTCCATAGATTGCATCAAAAATTTAAAAAAAATCCTCGAGGGTGACCTTTTTGGAAGGTAACCAAGGTAACGCCTTCTTCTATCAATTTTCTTTTTGGAAGGCGTATTTATAACCCTCTACATTTTAAAACGTCTTTAAGACATCAGATCCTAGAAAAAGAGTATTACATACATACATACATATCTTCACGCCAAGTCCTTCACGGGGTAGGCAGATAGTATCGAGTGCCAGACCTCACGATCCTGACAAACCTGTCTGGCTTCTTTCAAATTCATTACCTTTTTCATACAAACACACCGGATTCGAAGACTCTTGATACCATCCTCGGATAATATCCGAGTGATCTGATGGTGGAATGTCAACCTTGATTTTCCCGGGTACCTACATCCATCCGCAATAAAAATAGAGTATTGATTTACATTGACTGTATGTGACAACTTTATGGCTCGCCAAATTGGTGTTATCAACCTAGACTACATAAGGGTTGCGAGTTCGGTTCTCTTGTCGTGCACCTCCAAACGAGTTCATCCAATTTTCTGTTAAGAACAAAATATTCAATAAGCTCTCGATGGACAAATAGGCTTACCACCAATCACATTGGCTAATGTGCCTTCGGCTTGTTATGGGTACCCTGGTTGCACCTCTGCCTACCTTTTCAGGGATACGGGTAAACAGATTTTTGCTTCGTTTTAGTTTGATATAAAAATGGATGTGATGACCCCATCACATCCATTACTACTCAGTACTACGACAGTGCTTACTAGTCAGTTGAATGGTAGTTTAGTTTAGATCGAACACATTTTTTTTAAGAGACCAGTAATATTTATAAATTAGCGGAGCGTGACACGACAAACTTTAAAAAATATAGAAATAACTCTCCATAATCACCCCAAAAAATACCTCTCAATAAAAGTCAGAGCTGGATGAAAAAATAAAACAAAATAACATTTTAACAGAGTTTCTAGTCGAGGCGAACATTTCACACGATATGAACTCCCAAAACCATGTAATTCTTTCACACATGATTTTTGTACAATATTTTCATATCTGTTTCACATTTTCTACAAACGAAAAAACAGTGAAAGTTTTCAATTCGACGTTTATTTGTTTTATGTTCACTCGTAACTTGACAGAGTTTATATTTAGATTATTATTTTTCTAATGAACACACACCTTCGAGGTCGTCTGTGGTCTGGGGGTCCGTCGACGGACTTTACTTGTTGAGATCGAGGGTTCAATCCCCGGGTCAGGCAATAAAAAATAAGGACCCGGTCGCGAGTCAGAGGGTAAGGTAGCCAGTAGAATTTTTTTTGCTCGAAGCCTTACATCCCTGCCTCAGGTTAGCAACGCAGCATTGCCTTGTCTTTAGGCGGTTAGATACCAACCACGTGTCAAGAGAGATAGTATCAAAAATATTCTATATTTGATACTTTCCATCGTCGGCACTTGGTAAAACTTCCAAATATTCATATTTTTAAAGAAAGAAACACTAGTACTGTTTTACTTATCACTTATAATTTATTACTTTGTAATTAATAGCCTACCGGTTTCGCTTATACAGCATCATCAGGGCTAAAACTTAAACTCCTTAAACTCCTCCTTTAACTTAAGTTGGAGTTTAAGTTTTAGCCCTGATGATGCTGTATAAGCGAAACCGGTAGGCTATTAATTACAAAGTAATAAATTATAAGTGATAAGTAAAACAGTACAAGTGTTTCTTTCTTTAAAAATAAAAATATTCTACGTCGATGAAGGTCCATGACGCTGTCGCTATGTGTCGCGTGGCTTTCGTTGATTGTGTTGCTGGATATCGCATGACATACTTTCTATCGCTCGTGTTTATGAGCTCTAAAAGGCAAAAATAAATATTAGCTTAAAAAACTAAAAAATAGGTTTTGAACTCTAAAAAGCAAAAATAAATATTAGCTTAAAAACTAAAAAAATAGGCTTTTATGACTGATCTATAGATAGGAAAATAATTTCCGTAACTTGAAAAAAAAATATTAGAAAAACATTTTTCGATTTGCTATAAAACGTTTTAAAGTCACATTTTTTTACATTTACAGAATATTTATTTTTACGTTTTGGCTTAGGTTATTTATTTAGTAGCGAAAAAAGACATTTTCGCCTTTTTATGACATGAGAATGGTCTGATGTAATTTAGTCACTCTAATGTGGCCGTTACTGTGGTTTTCTCATTTAAAAGATAAAATAACAGGAAAGTAACACACATAATCAGGGTAGACATAATTATCCGGAGGAAATTCCCACAATGTGATAGATAAAGCTAATCGGGCACAAGTTCAATCCCAACGTTATTTTTATTAGAAAATTGAAAAATCTCCATTACTATTTTTCCGATCAGAATCGAACCCCGGACCTCAGCGAATCAAATCTAATACTGAACCACGACACCTAAAAAACTTTAAGACATGACGTCATAATGTCAATAATACAGAGTAGTTTTAATGTCCCTACTGTAAATTGGCAACCCAGCAGTATTTGATTGTCATATTTACACCATCATAATGATTCGTCTATAGTACTTTACATATACCTATTATATATTTGTTATGTTTAATAAAGAACTTATTTCGCTAAGAAAATGGGAAAAATTTAATCGAGCACGAGGGTGGTGCTGACCGCATTATTGAAAACGTCATATTGAGGAGACGTAGAGCGATCGGGTCACCCGGTCAGAGGACTTTATTACTGTTGTGTTACACGGTGTTTCCAGTTTTAGGGATTTTCCCCTGTTTTTAGGGACATTTTTGTATTTAAAGTAGTTTTGAATTTTAGTGTATTTATTTTTTATGAATCTTGGTGCACAGAAAAGAGTTATTATTGTTCTATTCTATTAAAGGATTGGATGCAAGAAAAAGGTCAGATACCAAATGCTGTTTTAATAAGAAATTGAGTTAAAAAACACAAATTATTTCGCTTGATGGTTGAAATTGCTTAAATATTTGTCACTAATGATATTGGAAACACCGAGAGATATTTTAATAATAGCAACCTTTATAATTCTGTCTGTACTCTCATCACTACATAGTATAAAACAAAGTCGCCTCATCTGTCCCTATGTCTCTATGTCCTGTTGTATGCTTAATTCTTTATAAATATGCAACGGATTTTGATGCGGTTTTTTATTAGATGTAGTGATTGAAAAGAAAGGTTTATATGTATATTTTACACCAATGCAATAACGGGGGCGGGCCACTAGTAGTCTATGATACAAAATGTGTGTATTTTGATGATACCATCATACTCGTAGATACTAAACAAATGGACCGATTTTGAAGCGAATTTTAAACGACGTTCTTAACTAGAATTAACGAATAGTTTTGTCGGGGCTTATGTCTTTTACTTTTATGATGATTATCTTTTTGGCATTAAGTGCATCTGCTTTCAATCTTTTCTTTTATGAAAAATATAGGCATAATAGCAATCTATTTAATATATAACTATTTGTTATCTGCGGTTCCGACAGCAATAAACTGGGATTTAATATGTAAGATATTGTATCTTTAAACTATCTATTTTTAACTATATTGCACACTGTGAACAAATTTCATAAAAATTGGTTAAGTATTTTAGGAGCCTGTCGCGGACAAACAACGTGATGCGTAAGTTATATTTTAAAGTTAATTTTTTAGACCAAATAGTTGCGGCACTGTTGAGTATGTCTAAATGTTTAAAACGTGTTTAGTAAACTAAAACGCGTGCTGTTAATTTAGTTACGCACTCACTAAACTAATTTTAAGTTATTGCTCGTTATCTTCTTTCAACGAAAGTAATAGAACTAGACAAAACACTTTTGGTGATTTCAAAATAGTCTGCATACGGCATTTCTATGGACATTTGATCTTTTACTAGGCTAACGTTGATTAAAAACGTGGCAGATTGACAAGTCAGGACTAATCTGACATCCTATTAATATTATAAATGCGAAAGTTTGTATGTATGGATGTATGGATGTTTGTTACTCTTTCACGCAAAAACTACAAAGCCGATTACGATGAAATTTGGTATGTAGGTAGCTGAAGACCCAGAATAACATATAGGCTACTTTTTATCCCGGAGTTCCCGCGGGATTTGGACTTACGCGGGTGAAAGCGCGGGGCGCAGCTAGTAATATATAAAATGTTCTATTTCTTTTGTTTTTGTTTCATTTGAAAAATATTGAAAAGGTTCTCGAGTGGCGGCCTTGCACCGGAGGACGCACTATTGGACGACCTCCCACCCGGATGACAGACGATCTGGTCAAAGTCGCGGCGAGTTGCTGGATACAAGCGGCTGGTGACCGTGACTTGTGGAGCTCTTTGGGGGAGGCCTATGTCCAGTAGTGGACGTGCTGCGGCTCATGATAATGATGATGATCATAAAAAGATAGCATACATCTAAGACAAGTTTAGTTTGTAAACAGCAGAATCACCGCCAAGATCTAAGACAATTAGTTTTACGGTTTTGATCGTTTAAAGTCATTCAAGTTTAGCAATCCAAGCGCTTTATTGATACTCACATATCTTCACGACAAGTCCCTGTCCCTAGCAGAGAGTATCTTCTTCAATTTTAAATGAATATTGAGATAGAATGCATATGAAAAAATAATGAAAAATGTCTTTATTTATAGTATTACATTATAATAAAAAAAAACAATTTTTAAAACATCCTTTTAAGTATAATGATACCTATGACAGGATGCCTCGCTTTATTAAGATACTTGCTAAATTATAAAGTTTTATAAGCAGACAGTGCAGGTACTAAGTTATTTTGTAAAATATATGCACTTTTGTAAAAAAACACTATAGTACAAACAAAAGTGTATTGTAGAAAACTGCATAAGTTATTTAAAAAACACTAAGGCGCTTGCAAAAAGCCAAAAATTTGATAAACCACATTATGTGATTTTGTTAAATGTCAGTACACTTTAATTTTTTCAAAGATTTAGTAAAACGTTTTTGACTATTTAAATTATTTCTGACAAATCTCGGATAGAATCAATTTTGTGGATGGAAACACTGGTGTTATATCACACAAGGACTTGTTCTTCGATAGATAAGCCTTTGTATGTCCGAAGATAGATTTGCTACCCTCGTAATCTTTTTGGGTAGTATTTGTAATAAAACTTTCACAACGTTCGAAAAGCTTTTCTTTATGTTTCTTTGTTAAAACTTTCGAAAACTGGTAAAATAGAAGACTTAAGGACAGTTCTACGATTTTGTTTTTTGGATTTTCAAATTCAAATTTTGTTTATTCGACGAAGGTTGTCATTTATGACACTTATTGACGTCAAGTAAAACATTAATATTTTTATAACAGTGAACATTTAGATAAAAAGTAAAAGTATCTTCACGCCCCTATTCCCGAAGAGGTAGGCGTAGGCACAACCAGGGCACTCACGACTAGCCTAAGACACTAAGTCCCACAATGTGTTAGGTGGCAAGCCTATCGCCAACCGGGCACATTTCCAATCCCGACCAACATTTTTTTAAATTAATATTTAGATAAGTTATTAAAATATAATAAATAATTAATTATATAATTGTATGTATAATAAATTGTTTGATTAAGAACATTGTGTTCATTTTTAAATTATTTTATGAGTTTATTATTTTATGAGTTATCTATTTTGTTTGGATTTTATAAAGTTATATTTATATCGTATTGGTCCGGGTTCAATACTCTACTAAAGTATACAATAGTCTACTAAAATAAACTTATCTCTACCACCAAAATGACAGTGTTATGTTCCTATCTGGAGGGTAGGGGTTTACCAGCTATGGTGAACTAACACAATCTTCCAAACATCCATATCTTTTATATTTATGGTGTCTATAGGCTACGGATGTCTATAGCCATGTGTGAACAAACTGACCTCTTACACAAAAAGAACTTAAAGCCAACGCTTTACTTTTGCACATCATTATCAGGGCTTCGCAACTTAGGATATATTTATTTAATGCAAACTTTTTTTTATTCGTAAAAATAGTTCAGATATTGTAAAAATTGAAATCACTTGGCCTTGACCAAATAAGTTTTGAATAAACATTGTTTAAACACATATAAGTTAAACGTGTGTTTAAACAATTCTACCCAGCCAAATGTCGACGATGTTTGAATCTAAAAATTAGTTGATTTTAAGGGTAGTTGAAACTGACCCTTACAGTACTTAACCTAACAGCCTTTCCGTGACAAACGGAGATCCAAGTTCCGCAGTAGGGCGGTCAAATAAGGTTCTTATGTATAACCTACTCTATTGAGCGGTAAATTTTGAAACTCATCGTAGGGTGTTACACATCACATTTAGTAGCTAATTCGGGGCTTAGGTGCTTGTGGACCGAGATCCGTTAACAGCCAGACCTTTAAAAGATTTCTGAAAATATTCTTTGAACCAGATTAAAATTATGGGCCTACTTTGAAGTTTGTTTATTGGGCATTGGTAGGTAGGTTGTCCTTTACAAAACAACGAAACATGCAGGCAGGTTACCTGATAGTGTAAGAAAAGAGCCGTTTAAAGACACTATGGATGTCATTGGTGCATTGCTGTCTTAAGGACGAGGTGGCTAGCTCAATGGTTTTTTCTGCCTTACTCTCGTTACAAATCACAACATGGGAGAACTAATCTAAACGCACCCGAGTATTGAAAAACTACCCTGCACATGTTTTAACTATATTTTCTGTCATCGGCGCTTGGTAAAACTTCCAAACATTCATATGTTTAAATGAAGAAACACTCGTACTGTTTTACGTATCACTTATAATTTATTATTTTGTATATAGTCTACCGGTTTCGCTTATAAAGCATCATCAGGGCTAGTTCTAGTTCTATAAAATAATAAGTTATAAGTGATACGTAAAACAGTACGAGTATTTCTTCATTAAAAAATATGACTATGAAAACTGCTTAGCTTCAAATCACATAATTGTCGTGTTTTACGGAATACTATAAGAAATATCTTCACGCCCCTATCTCCAAAGTGGTAGGCAGAGATGCAATAAGAACTACCGCAAGGCGAGTTGCAGTACCACAATAGCCAAATATACTAAGTCCCAATATACGTAAACCGTTATGCACCCGGGCACTTATCCAATCCCGGTCATCGTGGTTCAAAAATTTAAAACATCTTTTCTACTGCCCAACCCGGGAGTAGATCTCATTAAGCCATGTCCAACACCGGGCCACTAGACCACAGAGGCGATTAATTCTTAGTATATGTGCTTGCAGAGTGGGGCGTTCAACTGGGGCGTATTACCAAGTTTTACACTAACATTATTAGAGTTCAAGTTATACTTTGTCAGAAATAAACAGTGTCGGTAAAAAGGACATGAAAAAAGGGATCTAATATTACCCATAATTGTCACGGGGAGGGAAGAACAGTAGAATTTAAGGTAGGAAGTGGTAGAAAGGTGGTAAGTTCCCATTCTCCAGCATTCCTAAAAACATCTTAGATTGGGGCTAATAACCTAACAAAAAAACCAGAAACATGAGCAAATGAAGACTAAGGCAGCAGTTAGTAATCTACATCGAGGTTGATTTGCTGCAATAAAATACTTCTTGAATAGCTGAAGCACCCATTCAATAAACCACTTCCATCGACTTCAAATTGTGCTCAATAATGAGGAAAATACTACTAAATTTACTATTGGAATAATAAATAAAATCCATTGTGTGCATTCTAGTAGAACAATTTAAAATTATTAAAACTATAAAAGCCAACTTCAATTTCAAAATGATGTCTACATAACCAAAAAGAACACAGTTAACAAAAATATTGTTTGAGTATGTAATTTGCATGCCAATTAATTGGTATAGTAGGTGTACTGTAAATAATTTAAAAAGAAAAACATCAAATGTATACCCTGCTAAAAGCAAATAAAGATGATTGATTGATTGAAAGAAACATTTTTGAAATCTTATTTAAATTTAAAAGACTAAACGGAAAAACTTGCTTATTGCACAAAATTAGAGTAATCAAAATCTTTTATTTTTTTCTCTATCACGTTAGTATCTCACACATTTTCAACACGCATAAATATTTTAGCAAAACAAAAAAGTGTACACAATACGTATCGTAAGTATTCTAGTATTAGTATGTGTTGTTTCGTGTTATTGGATGTTATCGTCATGAAAAAGTCAGGAAAGTTATTATTAAAGAAAAAATATCTTATTTCTTTCAAATTTTGTGTGAAACTTCGTCTTATTTGCCTCAAATGTTATGAATTTTAAAATAATACGACGAAGATAGCCCAAGACAAAGGTAAAATTGTCGTTAATAATATTTATTAATTTGGATTTTTTCGTGGTGTTGGATGTTATCTTAAACAAAAGATCACGGAAGTCAAATTAATATGAAATAAAATACAAAGAAAATTAAATTAAGGGTCCTATTTTAAAGACATACTTTTAATCGTCGGCTCTTGATGAAATTCCATTTTAGGCAAATTTTTCAAGTATTTGTGTTATTTAAAATGTTTTTGTAAAAGTGTGTATACACCGTGTGACAGCGTACCGAAAAATAAAACCGTGGATTAGAATCTAATAAATAACACATGTTTACTAAAAACAGCAATGTAATAAAACAGGGTATTAGGTCGGCACCTACAGCTCGCAACGCGCGGCTTAATGCATACACTTTGCTATACATTGCGGGCTGAAAAACTGCTAAATAGTTAACCACTTGTTTCCGACAAAAACTGTTAACGGAATTTCGAAGTCTGATATTTATCTAAACTACCACAGAAGTTTTCGTTACGGTGTCAAATACACCCTGTATGGTACGTTTGTTTCAGACATCAATATCTTCGAGGATTTATTACCCACTACGAAATTCACAGCTTAGAAAACAAGCGCTAGTCCTTAATGCGATGCAAACGAGCCAACACTGCATCTATTTCAATTCCAGTTAGTGAACGAGAGAAATTGGACGCCTCGCTTTAAGGTGAAGGAGAATAATGTTTGGTTCGAGCTTAATAAAAATTAACTTGTTCGCCAATGTATATTTATTTAGCTTAAGGTGGTTTTAAACAAGAAATTGTACATGATTAAAAAACACAAGTATTGAAAGGTTAACTATGATAATCCCTAAAAAAATAGTAACCACCAACAAAATTTACATGTATTGCAGCAAAAAATTAGCTTGATCGACTTTCAAGGAAAAAACTCGCGTCAGAATCGGTTCATTCATTCAAAAGTTATAATGCCACAGATAGACAGAGACACACAAACACAGGCACACGCGCGCGAAAACCGACACTTCAAACTTATAAACACCCTTTTTTTTTCATTGTTGGATCAAATTTATTTTTTTGAATACTTGTTCATTTATGACTAAGGTTTTATAAGAAGAAAGTAAAACTGTGTATGTGTGTCTGTCTGTCTGTAGCATCATAACTTTTGAATGAATGGACGGACCGATTTCGAAGCGTTCTGTTCCTTGAAAGTCGATCGAGATAATTCTAAGCTACAATACATGTAAATTTTGTTGATGGGCCTCTGCCTATACAACAGGTATATGGGCGTGAAGATACCTCTTACTTAGATTTGATAAAAAATATTTAATATTTGAGGAAATGACACAAATCATCCATACAAAAAGTGTATTCCAGGAAGAGCTTCCACGAAGTTAAAACGTCAGTCCTCGCTTAAAATGTGTCCAATTATTTGTATAGATGAATCATTTTCCAACGCTTTGTCCTTTTACCTTGTATTTCGGAACGTGTAAATTTTAAATGAAAATTTTGTTCTTGGCGCAAATTGACTTTTATTACGTACAAAAATACAAATTTCTTGTAATAGCGTCTCAGTACTGTCTCTTATTATATTTATAATAAAAAAAACTGATATAGAAATGGAAATAAAAAAGTAAAATTTATTTCTTGACTTAAATATTTGAAGAAAATGTATGTTTTACATAGCCCATACATGTGGCAATTTTGAAACATCTGACTATATACCTAGTTCACTACATAGTATAAAACAAAGGTGCTTTCCGCTATCTATCCAATGTATGCATAAATCTTTAAAACTTAACTAAGTACGGATTTTGATGTTAGTTTTAGAAGGGAAAATGGAATTTTTGGAATGGGTAAAAACTTCTAAACTTGCGTCATGACACGTGACTTGAAATTTCGTAAGGCGAAAATTTGTAAGATGGCGCAGGGCGCATGCGCGAATAAGACGGAGTAGGGCGCTTGCGCGAATGCTAATGTTCTCATGTTTGTGTACGATAGCGCAATAAATGAGTACTGTACTTTCATAAATGATAGTTCTTTCATACTGATAAGTAAAGTAATTCGTGCAAAATTATTTCCTAACCATTCCAAAATATCAAAAATGCTCAACGTTAGTATTCAAGTTTTTACTTCTTTCGGCTCTCCCGGAGTGCAACCCGTCGTTTTTTAATAGATAGAGTGATTCAAGATGTATTATAACATAAAAGTTAGACCACCCGTGCAATGCTTGGACGAGCAGCTAATATAAAAAATACAAAATGACTAAACGTGTAATATTTCTTAAAACGATCATTGTTGGGTATTGTTTACGAAATACGTAACCGAAAATGAGGGTTATCATACATTTTGTCGGTTTGTTAGTTTGTCTGTTCGTATTTACGCAAAACCTATTTAACGGATTTTCAACAAATTTTGTGTAATAGCATATTTTACAATCAAAAAATATTTGTGCCCATCACTAACCACGAAAAACCACTTCAAAGAGTGTACGAATTTGCAGACAACAGCTAGTATAAAAATAAATTCTAAGACCGTTTCGGAACACGGACACACGGGGAAGTTGCCAGATAGGCAGATAGTATAGTCTTCACGGAGGAAAAATGGTTGAAATGTGAATTAAAAATATCATCTTTCTAACATTATATTTTATATTTGACTATTCACCACATTGATCGCCTCTGAAGAATAGACATTGCATCCTGGCCGCTTATAAGTGGCGAGAATAAGATAAATGAAATATCAACAAGACCACTAGTGGAAGTATGGTGCGCAACAAGTTCCTCTGGTATCTTACCCAAATTACTTATTCTTATCGCTATAATAAGTGTTTAGCTCCATCGTATTCTGGCCTAAAGGGTAGTTGGACTTGGACATTAAGTCTAACACCCCTTTTACAGTACAGCAACGTACCTATAACATTTGTTGTCGTGTGCTTGTTCGTTGTTTTATCCTATAAAAATGTTTTCCATCAAAAATAATTCTTGTGACATGTTTCCAAGACGAGACTTGATTCGCTCTTTGAAAAAGTTATGAAATGCCACGGAAATAAGCTTTTTATGTTACAATTCTTAACTCTACGAGACCTAACTATACAAAATTTATACCTGGGTTAAAATATATGGCTGAATGAAGATGAAGAGATTTGTGTGTGTCACCCTGACCACCGTGGTATAGATAAAAAATGTCTATCTTAGGAAATCTGTTTGTTATATCCTATTGTTTTTTATGTATCAATTGCAAAATGTGGAGAGTAAAAACAATGTCAAAAAAGAAATAGTAAAATTTTAGTTAATTACATACAACCTGTTTTAGTAACTAAAAACTAAATTTCATAATAGTTTTTCACAATGTAAGTTCCGTATAAACTACAAAACTACAGAATGGATTTTGATAACATTTTGTATTTGCATGTAATTTGCCCCTAAGACAAAAAAATACGAATGGTTTATAAATAAAGGTTTATAAATGATTTGATTGATGATTTTTATTTTGATATCTCAACTATGAAACGATGTAAAAGTAAATAACTAATAAACATCGGTATAGCCGTGGAAAACAGTTAGTATAAGTATAAACAGTATTTGTACTCCAATGCAGTCCAAATTTTCAATTAATTCAACCGCCCTTTGAAAACTTAAATCATGAAGTTTTGGTTCAAGTAAATAAATAGCTTTGGAAACTTCTCAAAGTATGTTAGACACTTTAGATGTTGGGAACGAAAATGATCGTATTATCTTTCCAATTACCGACAAGAATTTCTGCGACGGTGCCGACCAACAAAGGCAACTTTAATTGTTTATAAGAGGAAACTTTCTAAATTTTGAGGGACCTACAAATCGAAATCACTCTTAGCAAAACAAGTATTAATTTTGTATCGGTCGGTCCGGGCTTAGGGCGGGCGGAAAGCTTGAAAACCCCCGCCCTCGCTCAGTCTTTGCCGCGTCTCCGTCGCGAACCTACGTCCCATCGGCGTTTACATATCAAAAACCTTCTAATCACGTCCTGTATATACCATCCCATTTATATTTGCGAAATTGGTTAAAATATAAACAGTGTTGTTTCAAAAATGTTATAGGAGCAGTGTTAAGTTGTATTGTGGATTGTATTCAAATCGCAAAAACATGAATTAAAAAGGTAAGTGTTATGAATATTGAGATGTATTCCTTATTCTGATGTCGTCTCATTTATTATTTTATTATATTAAACAATAAACAAACGCCTACAAATATATGTGCAGCAAACTTTATAACCTTACGATACGTGGAGTACGAAATTTGCAATTTGATAGACGAAATTTAACAATGCGTTCAGAATATTTAAAACTAGCATTTTCACACAGCTTCGCCTGTGTAACTGGCTTCTACTGCACCAATTTTGATAAAACAAAGCCTATGTCACTCAGGGATAATGTAGCACTCAAAAGGTGAAAGAATTTTTGAAATCGGTTTAGTGGTTTCGGAGGCTATTCATTTCAAACAAACTAACAAACAATCAAACATTTCCTCTTTATAATATTAGAATAGATTCATTAAAGATTTACACACAAACACGATGTACAACCATGTGTTCGTCAAATACATGTTTAATATTTTGACAGTGATGTTACGTCTGTCTAAGAAGAAGTCTTATTGAATGTCAATATTCATAATTTACATTGAATTTCGACAAAAGGCCTACTAAGGGTTTTACATTCAACGCCAAATGCTTCAAAATGTTATTATGATTAAAAAGGCTAAAATTTTCCGTTTATAAAGTCCTAACAGTATACGTCTAATAAATATACACATTTTACAAGAACTTTTTAACTTTCTCGAGTTAATATCCACTTCATTACCTACATATTGCTACTGCCTTTATGTCAATGTTTGGCATTGTCGTACTTCAGTCTAGAGATAAGGACATATATTCGCATATTAGGTCCCACAACTCGGCTGCAGAAAGAGACGCACCTATGACATCTATAATGTATAGAATCTTTAAATCTCTTATTTCTTATCTGAATCTTTCAATCAGGAGAACCATTTGCTTTTTGGTTTATCACATATAAAAGAAAAATACGTGTATTTTTACCAATTAATAACCCTGTGTTAACCTAAAAGTATAATAAACAAAAATGTCGAATAGCTTGTTTAAACTTCCGACAGAATAAGAAGAAGACACTTATGATTTGATGTGTCAATATGTGGAATCGTAACTCCTTAACAAATGGACCGATTTAGATGCGGTTTTGTTGTTTCAAAGCAAAGTTGACATGATCGAAATGGTTTGTATCTACATTATCAATATAATTTTTTTATTTAATATGTTAACTTTGTCAAGGGTTAATGTTTTTCTTTAAATTTCATTATTATTTTAACATAAATACTTGTAAAAGCAGGTTACAGATCCTGGACAGATTATAATATGAAAACGTATAATTTTTGCACATACGTCCTCTAGGAAAACAAAAATTGCCTACAATTCTATCATCAGATCCAGACTTGGACATCATCCAGACATATCTCGCAAGTATGCTTTTCCAAAAAATGTGAAATCGCTATACAAATCGATTTCAATACATAAAAAATATCAAGAGAGAAACATGTAATAACCTCCTTTTTTAACCTCGGTTAAAATACATCTACTGGAGAAATTCCTGGAAAAGCAATTTGCTGCCTTGCCTATAAATCGGAAGGCATACAAGCATACCAATTTCCTGATAGTAAGAAACGCCCTCCGCTTATAAATACCATAGATGTTAATTTATAAATGGTTAAGCCTTTGCCTCAGTTTAACGGCTATATTAAGAAATAGGAGACTTGGTAGGCTTTTCAAACTAGAACGTGACAGTGGTTGCACTGATGCAAAGATGTATTGAGTAGTGGTGGTGGTGGTGGAATGGTGACACCCATCTCAGAAAGTAATCTTAAAACTACTTTTCCTGGTCTTAGAGACATCAATTGATATTTAATCTATAATTAAGTCACAATATTGTAAAATATAGATAAATATTCCTAAATATGTTCACGCCAAATCCATTACGAGTTAGGAAGAGAGTATCGAATGTCAAATCTCACGACCTTTGCAGACTTGCCTAGCTTCTCCACAATCACATGTATAAAAACATAAAGGTTTTTCCGCCTGGTGAAGTTGGGACGGGCTACTATAAGGCACTTCATTACATGTAATTTGTATGTATGAAGACGCATTAGTTTGATCGCCTCGTTGGTGAAGCGGTCAAAGTGTCCTCCACTGATCAACCGCGAGACTCAGGTTCGATTCCCCACGGGGGCAGGCGTTTGTGTGATGAACATTTAGATGTCTGTATTTCCGGGTCTGGGTGTTTATCCAATTTATTTTGATATCTATTTAAATACTTCTATGTATTAGTGTATTTGAATAACACCGAGTTTGACAATCGTCTCTGTGGTCTAGCGGTTCAGTTGTTGGAATTGGCTGCTTCAGGTCCCGGGTTTGAATCTCGGGTCGAGCAAAAAAAGAAAATTGGGTTTTCCAATTTTCTAATAAAAAAAAAGTTGCTTGGGATTGGACACGTGCCCAATTGGCGATAGGCTGCCACCTATCACATTATGGGACTTAGTCTCTTCGGCTAGTTGTGGGTGCCTTGGTTGTGCTTCGGCCTACCTCTTCGTGATATGGGCGTGAAGATACAACTGTTTTGACTAACACCCACCATACAAGCATATACTTTTTTCACTTTGGGGTTAGATTCAATTTGTGTGACTAGTAAAGGGATATTAATTATTTACTAAACAACCCGGCAAACTTATTATCGCTTGACATTAACAACTATTAACACTTTGTATGGACAAAATTGAAGTGATGTTTTTTCCACTTTCTCTGCAATTTTGACGGGTTTTCTTTTGATATGGTCCTAACTATTAACACTTTGTATGGACAATATTGAGGTGATGTTTGTTCCACTTTCTCTGCAATTTTGACGGGTTTTCTTTTTATATGGTCCTAACTATTAACACTTTGTATGGACAAAATTGAAGTGATGTTTTTTCCACTTTCTCTGCAACTTTGACGGGTTTTCTTTTTATATGGTCCTAACTATTAACACTTTGTATTGACAAAATTGAGGGGATGATTTTTCCACTTTCTCTGCAATTTTGACGAATTTTCTTTTTATATGGTCCTAACTATTAACACTTTGGATGGACAAAATTGAAGTGATGTTTTTTCCACTTTCTCTGCAATTTTGACGGGTTTTCTTTTTATATGGTCCTAACTATTAACACTTTGTATTGACAAAATCGAGGTGATGTTTTTTCCACTTTCTCTGCAATTTTGACGGGTT
>NJDD01002131.1:0-16905 GCA_002245505.1 Calephelis nemesis
TAATTGTGCGTGCGAAGATTCACACCGGGATGTGGTCACGCGATCCATCTCACATATACCCTATTGTGTGTCGGTGGGGTGTTATTGTGTTAATAAACAATTTATCAATGATATCTGTCATTTTTAGGATTACGTAATAGGATCCGTTTACTAGGTGTCCGTTTAGTGGTCCGCTGGGAGAATTATTTGCATTTTTTCTTACGTTATTGCTTTGATAATTTACTTGAACATATTAAAAGTACAGTGACCTTTCTGGTATGGTAAGGTAAGTGAGCTAATTTTCTCAGTACTTACAAAAGCTATGGTAATACGTAATAACTGTCTCGTTCCAGTTTAAAATCTAAAAATTGATTGTCCATTTAATCTAGAAAAAGCTTATAATAATATTGATCTGACCTGACACGAGGCTCCAGCCTATCTAGGATAAATAGAGCAAACTTATTTGCTTAAGGGTACTCTTTCCTCATTTAAAAAAAAGTGTGTGTGTGTCAGCTACGACGCACGATTGGAGTTTACTCCTTACGAAATGTATCTTGCAGCACACATGTCTCCTACAGCAGATTTAGTTATGTTAATTCTTCTTAAATTAGTATCATCGTAGACATTAGAAGTGTGATCCAAATAGTCAGTATTTTGATAGATAGTGACTCCTGCACGGAGACTACGAAGTATCGCGCAGGAGGAGATCCCGAGAATGAGATACGCTGTGTAATGTATTCCATCTCATTCTTTTAAACGTTCAATCCTACAGATATATATGTTTGTCTCTTTCTACGTAACGCTTCAACTTTTCGTGTTACACTTGATTTTACTAGTCATAAAATTTCCGTACCGGGCCTTATAACTCAAATCGTTTCTTATGGAGTAAACTCCAAAAAAATGAATTAATGTGAGCGCAGTAACACACTTATTTTGACAAACTCATCTTTGATGAGAGGGTGATCGTCAAAGACGAGGTCATCAAGAGAAGTAAAAAAATTGTGCATTACTAAGTATTACTCAAAAGCAAGAGGTGGTTGATTATGAGTGATTGCTACAAAATTTTATTCGAGATATCTCGAAAGATCTTCATAATCGAATGATTAGTATTAGTATATCTCATAATCGGCCGCCGCTGTCAAGAATCAGTAGTTCATAATAAAACTCATATGGGACCACCTTGAAATCTTTTCTAAAAAAACCGCCAAAAACAAAAAATAATTAAATAATTAAAAAAAAAACATACATTCCAATTGAGAATCTCCTCCTGAGTAGAACATGTGATTTCCTCCTTTTTAGAAGTCGGTTTATAACCTTTTTTCTAAAGTAGTTTTAACATTAAGTAACTGTGACTTGAACAGTGTTTGCTTGTTTCAATTCTTCAATGTTTCAATTCCAGTGATATTCCAAATACTCAAAACTTTTTAGAATCTGATATTTATTCTCTCTCTTCTCGATTGTAAACATACCTCATATTATTATTATTGTTATGAAAAAGAGGAGTACGTGGCTCATTTAAGCACCCTCATCCGCAACAAACCAATTGACTTAGAAATGTGGTAAATCTATGTCTAAGAGTCATTCTAACTAGAAGTATTAGGGCAAAAATTTCAAACACTATTTTTATGAAGATTCAATAAAAAACAAGATTGTTTTAAGAATTGATTGTTGCAAGATTTAAAATTTAATAACAGTAAAATAAAAAATTGACTCTGTCACAAAATCAATATGTAATATAGCTAAGAACCATATCGATCATGTCAGCTTTCAAACAAAAAAATTGTAATCGAAACCAGATTGGATCGGAATTGAATCGGATATTAAAAATGTAATTTAGTAACTCAAACTAAAGCATTTTTTTAAAATATTTACGTGTCCATTTTTGAAAGAAAACGTTCAAATTTTACTGACAAGAGTAAGGAAAATTCTTTTAAACGGGTCAGGTTGACTGGTAGGAAATATCATGTATTATTGAGTTCAACTAATCACAAGCAATTACAGATTGACAAAGCGAATGTGGATGGATGTAGGTACCCGGGGAGACCAAAGCTGACATTCCACGATCAATTCACTCGGGTGTTAGCCAAAGGTGGTGTCAAGAATCTCCGAAACCGGCATGTTTGTATGAAAAGGGTTATGAATGTAGAGGAAGATAGACATTGCAAGGGTCGTGAGGTTTGGCACTCTATACTCTCTGGCTACACCGTTAGGGACTTGGCGTGAAGATATGTATGTATGTAAATAATTACACCAGTTGTGCGTTACATTCGGATCTAAATGCTCTCTGTACACTAGATATCACTATCAAATGAGGAAGTAGATCCACTCGTTACAATTTTGGCCTCGTCCCCGAATTCTCACTCAGAGATTTTTTAAGACAGTGTTGCGTCACCTCACATTTCATAAACTAAATATAAATTTATGTTACCATAAAATGTTGAAGATGGCTGATGAGTGACTAGCCAATGCGCATACGCATGTCCGGCCAGTATCTCTGCGCTGCTTAGTGATGCAAGTTCGTTGCATGTTGACGTTGAGGATACTGCAAATTCAAAATGTAGCATTTAGACTCTAACCAAAATTAGTACTATCTGTATACTCTGTACTCTATGCTCCATTTCGAGCTAGTTGCTACATAGTACAATACCACTAGTTTATAATAAACTAGCCGACCTGCGCGAACTTCGTTCCGCCCGTTCAATTTGTATGGGAAAACAAAATGCTGTTTTCCAACAATCGAACAGGATAAAAAGTATCCTATGTCCTTCTCCCGGTTCTAAGCTACCTCCCCACATATTTCCTGCCTAATCGGTTCAGACATTCTTGAGTTATAAGTGTAACTAACACCACTTTCTTTTATATATATATATATATAGATAATTGACTGCCAACAGTAGTTTTCAAATTACTGTTAGCAGTCAATTATTCGCAGGATTCAACTGTTGTCAAAAATAGAGTTGTTGCATATTTATTGTTAATACAGATAACACTGTTGAATAATCGAGTCTACACTGATAATAATAGTTAGGTTTTTTTTTTGAAATATTTCTCAAATAAATTAAAAATAGCACTTTACATACATAGCCCAGGATTGAATAACATGGCTGGTAGGCAATAGTAGTGTCAAATTGTCGTGGGTGTCCTGGTTGCACCTTTAACTACTACTTCGGGGATACAAGCGTAAATACTTTTAATATTGTATGTACAATATAAACCACGGACTCTCGTCATCCCTGCGAATAGCAGTAAGTCTGTAGCATAATGTAGCAGATTTCGTAGCGCTTGCTACAGCTACATAGTATTAATATTTACTCAAAATTTAAAAAAAGTATCGAGTTGTAGTAGTAGGTACTGCTTAAAAAGCTTAAAAAAATAAATGTTTTAATGAGTTTTACTAAAATTATGACTGTTTTTGAACTTTCTTCTCAAATATTTTCTTATTTTTCATTGTCTTTATTTTCAAAATAGGACGCATTCAAAATACTGAAAATTTTAAATATATAAATGTGTTATTTATATATAAAACATTGTTATATTTCTTCCGTTAAGAGGTTTGTATATATATACAAACGAGTAACATAACAGTTTATTAGTAATGTTACAATATACTCGTAGCCAAAACGTATAGCACAAAAAAGGTAAGATACCGTTTACACTTTCAGGATTTACTATGACCACCTTCCGGCCTTCTGACGGTAAGAGGTAATCGTAACTGTAGATGCCATAGATGCTATAGGTGCTTTATTGTCCTGTGGCAGAAATATTAAGCCTGTTGTACAAGTCTACCAGCTACCCTGGCCTACCCTTGAGACGGGAACATCACAACAAAAGTGATGTAATATAATTTGACATTTATAAGATCAAATACATAATAAACTTTACTCTCACACCCATGTTTAATAGTTGGTGTATTATTATATGAAAAGCTTTTTTTATGTAATTATAATTTCTAGTCCTCGTATTTTCTTAAAAGGGATAAAAAATTGCGTATTGATTGTATTGATTATTGCTTTTTATGTTTTTTTAATATACTAAATGCATACCATTATGTTCATCACCATTTTCTTCTAAGCTTGGATTATCTTCAGGGCTAGCACTATCTTCTCTCGAATTGTTGTTGTTCCCCAATATATTATCTATTAAAAATGTTTTTGATTTACAGTTTGTTATTCGATTTTTCAATTTTTCGTTGTCACTAATTTTTTCACTATGATCACGATAGTTTTTATTTTTAGATATTTTATTTATATAAAAACTTGTATTATTAATAGCAAGTCTGTCTTCATCATTTAAGGGGTTAGGAATAAGTTTGTTTTTTAAATTATCAATTTTTTGATTCACTATTTCACTTATATCACATGTAACATCAACAGTTTCGTTTTCACTGTCATATTCTTCAACCGACGCACGATAATGTCTTCGAATAGCACTTATTAGGTGTTCATTGTTTAATATCATTTTAGAGTCGTTTTCACAAGTACTGGTAATAGTGTCCAAATTCATTTTATTCTAAATTGTATTTTTATGAGCACAAAATTAAATGCTCATGATAACGACTTAAATACACTGCTATCAAGGATATACTGTTTAAGCGACATCATCCGACGGTGCGATAATCCAAATGTTAAGTATACCTCTTCGAAGTGTTAATTGCTTCCGAAAATAGGTGGTGCCGACTTATCTGTGACGGAAACTGTAGGTATCACTTTGTGGAGATGCCTTAACGCTACTGGCTGATAATCCAACGGAGGGGATATCGCCATCTTAGTAGGAGGAGCTAAAACAGCCACCTGCGAAAATTCACACCTTTCTTTTATTTGAAAACGAGTTATATTATGGCCTTTTACTGCACAATACCATCCCTAAAAGCTTATTATTGTTGGGTGAATATGGATCATTTATTGTTTGTCATCCATCTATAAATACTTATCTCTAAGGGAAATAATTGCAATGCTGGTCTATGCCATTAATAATTTCTATTTGTTATATGTAATAAAAAGCTGTGTCCACTTTAGCCCGAGATAATTAGAGATTTAAGCAATCCTATCTTACGAGTTAGATCAAACCAAACACTGTGTGTAAATTTGATTGAAATCGATTAAGCAGTTCAGAAGTTTTTCGCGAACAAACAACGTGCCGTGTAATTTATACATTTTAAGATTAAAATATACCTAATCATTTAAATTTTTAGGTACAAGCATTTCATTTACTTAGACTTTAAAAAGTTTGTTCGTATTCTTGAGTTTTGTTATGTAAAATTATTTTATATGTATATTGCCGTTGAGGCCAAAGTGTAAGCTTTGGACTTGCGAAGCACAAGAGACTTTGCATTTATTGTAAGCTGTACTAGTGTACAGTGAACCTTTAACAAACAAACAATGAAACTTTCTGGTTATGGTTAATTGTTTGTTTGTTTGTGTTGAATAGGCTCTGAAACTACTGGACCAATTTGAAAAATTCAGCATTAAAAGCCGACATTATCTCTGACTAACATCCTAATTTTGAAAGTTTGCATGTTTTCTTGTTTCTTAATTCTTCACGCGAAAACTGCTGAACTGATTTTCGCGAAATTTGACACACACCATTCCTGTTGGACCATTAATCACGCGGGCAACGCCCCAGGTAACAGTTAGTAGGCTATATTTATTAGTAAAAAAACTAGGGATTCCTACTCAAACTTCAATAATGTAACAGAAGGTGTAAAATAGTTAGCTGTAAAATGTTTTTGATCGCAAGCGCTGCGGCTACAATTAATGGTAGAAAAAACAAGTTTTACACCACATATCTAACTAGTGACTATGAAATAGAAATAGTGACTATGTTCGGAGTTCAGGTATGTTATGAGTATTTCTTCAAAATTATCATTTAATTCAAATCATTTGCATCGATATTCATATTCGGTAAATTTAATGAGAATATAACGCGAATGTTATGCAGGTTGCTGTGACACGTGCCGCGTTGGGTTCTGGCGACGATAGGGAGCGTGAAATTAAATCCCAATTAAAAAAAAGTATCTTCACGCCCATATCCCCGAAGCGGTAGGCAGAGGCACAACCAGGGCACCCACGACTTGCTGAAGATACTAAGTCCCACAATGTGAAAGGTGGCAAGCCTATCGTCAACTGGGAACATATATTTTTTTTAATTTTTTAAAATAGCAACATTTTTTTTTATTGGAAAAACCCAATTCAATTTTTGTTGCCCGACCCGGGATTCGAACCCGGGACCTCATGCAGTCAAGTCCAACAACTGAACCGCTAGACCACAGAGGCGATTAAAATCATACATAAAGGGAAAACGAGTCCTATTGACGAAAATCCTTTGGATTGGTGGAAAACTAAATTGAAGTATAACAAACCAAGTCAAAAATATCTTAGTATCCTATCGCCAGCGTACCAAGTGGACACTTATTCACCGCTGCCTGTATTATAACATACAAACTACTAATAAATCAGCTTTCAGACGAAAAGGCCGCCAAATTACTTTTCATCAAATATAATTTTATTATTACAGTAATGTCAATGTTATACCTAAAACATAGGCATCCTATTCTTTAATTAAGTTGTGCCTACATGTTAAGTTTAAGTGGGTAATTTTTTCAAATGTATGGTGTAATAAGGTACTTAATTTAAGCCTGATACTAATAGAAATTGTGATTATTTTATGGTTAACTGTTCCCTTTTAAGTTTTACCTGAATATTCGCAATCGCATTCACACATTTCTTAATCAAACATTCGTGACCGAATGTCGAAAATATAACACTCGTAACATCCATGGCCTTCGTACCATTTTTTTTTATACCCTCATATCAATTTATATATTGTTTATAATATTATATATGCAAGTCTGCTTTAATACCTTTAGATTTTTTTTAAATTTTTTAAATCGAACAACCCATTCAAAAGATATTACGAAATTAACAAAAATATCTACCTTCCTACTTATCTACATTAAAAAAATATAAAATGCGGACGCCGCCCCGCCAAACGACTACTTTTTATATGCATATGAATAAAAATAATGTATATATTTTATGAGCATATTCAGAACAATTGCACCAAACGTCTTATTTATATATTAATACGTGATGCCAAAACTTCGGACCCCTTTTTACGAAAATTGCGCGGACGCAGGAGCATAAAATTTGGCACACTTATGGTTTATGTGTAGGAGAAGTGCAGAACCACCCACACTACCATGCATTTAATAATAATAATAATAATAAATCATCTTTATTTCACATAAACCTACAAGAGGCACTTGTGACGGGTCTATATAATAATAAATCTACCACCGGATCGGAACGCGGCCGCACACTGAGAAGATCCGGCAAGAAACTCAGCGGGCTTGTCTTTTTTTTCTTATTTTTAAATTGATTTACAATAATTTATGTAATGATACAATATATTTTATAAGAGATTGGCATGAGGAGCAACTAATCCCAAGCAGTCTTATCTGTTAAATATTCAGCAATGTTATAATAACCTTTTTGATTTAATTTACATTTAACAGATTTCTTAAATTTATTAATTGGAAGTTCTTTCATATAAGTGGGAAGTTTATTGTAGAACTGTATACATAGGCCCATGAAAGAATTGCTTACTCTGTGGAGACGAGACACATGCACAGCAAGATTATTTTTGTTCCTAGTATTGACACAGTGTATATCACAATTTTTTTTAAATGAACTTGAATTTCTGTGAACGTACATTAAATTTTCAAAGATGTACTGGGATGCTACAGTTAGAATTTTGATTTCTTTGAATTTTTCTCTCAGGGAAACTCTTGGACCTAGGTTATAAATTGCCCTTATGGCTCTCTTTGACACACACAAACAAATATGTTGATTATAACGATAAAAGATCACAGATGGCGCACCATATAGTTTGGCAACAAAGTAGTTGGTCTTGATAAATGAAGATGGCGTTCTTACTCAAATTTATTATGGTCGAATTTCGACAAACAGGCCACCAATCATAAAGAGGTAATATTTGACTGTTAGTTTAAATTGAGTAGACCCCAGAACTACTGGACTGACTTGAAAAAAAAATCTTTTACCGTTAGAAGCCTATATGATCTTTGATGAACATACGCGGTGGGTAATGCTTCATTCCCACGGGGCGACGGGTAGAAAAAAATATTCTTCCGTACTTATCTATTTTACTTAGCTTCTAACCGGCTAGACCCACTTATTTGAAATTGTTTGTGGACATGTCAATGGTTTCCCGAATGATTAAAAAATACATTGGACTCAGTAAGTGACATTGCTCTTGGTATGTCATCTACACTAATAACAACGAGGAAAGATTTGTTTGTTTGCATGCTTGTATTGAATTGCTAGGCTCTGAAGCTTGGCTGACTCCAAAATTTCCTTCACCATTACCCGAAATTATCGCTTTTGAACATAGCCTACGTTATTTCTAGGGAGTCACGCAAGGAAGCAAGTTTCTGTTCGACCTTTGTGAAGTGCAGTCGAATTTTAATGATGATGCTTCGGTTACGTGGCAAAACGTTTTGAGTTTTTAGTAGTATGTGTATTGTAGGTGCTCATAAAACAACTTAGTGGTGTGTATTGTGTGAAGCTAATTAAATAATTTTATTTGCATTTAAATTGCAACTTAATAGAACATGACGTAATTTTGTTTGACAGTCTAGTTGGTCAAGGGGTAAGCGTACACACCTAAATTATTTATTATGATATTGGAATGCAAACAAGCAGACGAATTTTCTGATGGCAAGAAATTCACGTAACCTAGAGACACCAAAGGTGTTTATAGTGCGTTGCCAACCTGAGGCCGGGATGTAATACCTCGAGCAAAAGTATGTTGACCGGCTACTTTATCCTTCCAAACCGGAACACGTCATGACGTTATGGCGGTAGGAATATGTAAGGCAGTGGTACTAATCCAGGTGAGTCGCTGCGAAACTCTACCACCTAGTCAGATGTCACGGTGTTAGTGAGAGTAAGCCAATACTCGCCTTTTACGAGCTGCCTGGAAGGAAGGTAGATGGTCTATTCCGCAAAGGAGCCCGGACCAACATGGGGAAAAACCAATCACCCACTTCCATTCAATCGTTCGATTCCGTTCGTACATTTGTGTGTTGAACAATTAGATATCTACATTTCTGGGTCTGGGTGAATTTATCAAATTTGTGTTTGTTTCACTATAAAAAAGCAGATGATTTGCCTACTTTGGGATTAGATTCAATTTGTGTACTTAATACAGATATAAGAATTTTTATTTTTATTCTATTACGGAGTACTTATACGGAAAGGCTATTTAAAAATAGAGGAAAGTGGGAGGGCTGTTTTTGATGATTTGAATACTTACCATCCAAATTTTTCACCATTTACATAACTACCAAACATCACGTTATTGGTTTATGACGGTTTATTATGACTTCAATGTTGTAAACTGTCAATAACTTCCAAGGTGGTAGAGAAAGAAGAATTCTGAGAATATTTCTATTGGGTATAAATGTATATGTCTGCCACTTGAACGTTAGTGTTTGTCTCTGTCAAGCTCAATTAACAGATCTTACTGCTTACTTCCTGCATAAGCCCTACAATCCATGCAAGGAAGACACCACAGAGGTGCGCAAGTAACGCAACGTCACCACCCTATATTTATGCCTGTATTATTATTTTACCTACTCTTGTTGCATTTCCAGTTGCCTCTTGTGTTGTCCCAGTGAATTAATTCGTAAGAGCATAGGTGACATGGGTCGTTGCCAACATATTCACTGTTGGCAAAAAGTTGCACAGTAATTTGCTTGGTTAGGGATTCACAGCTTTACCTAATCTTGCGGCCAAATTTTTTTTTTTTTATAATATTGGAAGGCAAACAAGCGGACGGATTTCCTGATGGTAATGAAATTCACGTCGCCTAGAGACACCAAAGGTGGTAATGGTGCGTTGCCAACCTGAGGCCGGGATGTAAGGCATCGAGCGAAAGTCAGTTTACCGGCTATCTTACCCTCCAACCGGAACACATCAAAATCAGGCATTGACGTTATTGCGGCAGGAATGGGTAAGGCGGTGGTACCAATCCGGGCGAGTCGCTGCGAGACTCTACCACCTAGTAAGATGTCACGGTGTTAGTGACGGTGAGCCTATGCTCGCCTTTTACGAGCTGCCTGCCAGGAAGGCAGATGGTCTATTCTACAAAGGAGCCTGGACCAACACGGGGGAAATTGACAAAGTCATGTTTCGATCTGGAGGATAGGTTAGTTGGTAGACTCACTCAGTGGGCTTGACACCTGGCCACAAGACAGTGACGCACGCCTAACATCTATGATGTTTATTGGTCACGGCTGTATTTTTTCATCGAGTTTTCTTTGTTTGCCGTTTGTTTGTTCGTTGTCTTATGCTATTAAAAACTGGATGACAAAGAATTCCGAACTAATTACTGAAAGAAAGCAAGTCGTATTGGCAACACATCTTTAAACTATTGATATATTCAGGAACTATATTTCTTACCCTCAGGAAAACCATCCGCATCCAAAATGTACGGTATAGAAGCAGAAAATTATAACTTTTGTAAAAAAGAATATGAACCAGTTATTGTCATATTACTATTAGATATCTATGAACAAGCAGTAATAAACATTAATAAGACCATTCAGGTGATCAGGAAGTTATAAGATTTTTATGGGATAAATAGCCAATGATTTTTTAGTTATGACTCCTATAACCGTTGCTTGTCTCTTAAAAACTGTCAGGCAACACGGACTAAATGCAGGATTATTTGGCTATGATAATAACCGTCAGTATAATTCCGAGCGTGGTATTGATTCGGACTTATTAAAAAGTTAGTTCATGTCGAAATCCAGTGACCAATTATTTGTAAAATACTATACATATTTGGTAGGTGATAGAGTGCTGTGCAGCTTTTCACTCGAAGAAGTAGGTACCTACTAATTCTACTATCCTACACGCCCAATAAATTGTAAAGAAATTAACGATTGATATTTTACTTTTCATGTACACTCAAATTACAATCTTAATATTTAAAAATCTCCTGTCACGATGTTTGTCCGCGATGGACTCCTAAACTACTTAACCGTTTTCAATGAAATTTGCACACCGTGTGCATTTTGATCCAACTTAAGATATAGGATAGCTTACATCTCAATTTTATGATAAAAAAAATACCGTCCGAGCGAAGCCGGAACAGGCAGCCTAATACTAAATTATTAAAAGATATTATTAACATTAGCGTGCTTATCTCTACGATAGATCTCTTTCACCAAAACTTGTAAAGAAACAGGTGTTGTAAAAAGGTTGTTATAATGCGGGTTAATTTTATAAAAGTTGAACTCAAATTAAAACATAAACAAAAACACGAAAATGCAAATGACATTAACTCAACTGACATTAACTCAACAAATGACATAAAGTCAACTTGGACATTAGCAAAAATTTTAACAGTCAAAAATATTAATACGAGTAACAATAAAAACTGACTAGATCTCAAGCAAATATTGTTTAACTTTCTGATTACTTAATCTAATTAATTTATTTTAAGGCATTAGTCTAATTTAATCAAAGGCATAGTTTCTTAATCTAATCTAACACAGATTGGCCCTGGTTGGTTTTGATTTGTTCCCTATCACCATTTCCAAACGTAGCCAAGTAGGAGTAGAAACTGCGAAACAAAATCCGCGGCAACCCAGATTTCTTGCAATTAAATTAATCATTGTTACAAATCTTCGATACTACCTATAACATATTTTCTCTAATAGTAAGTCAAATTCTTCGAAGTTTTTTTACTGGATGTAATTTAAGAATATTTGGAAGAGGTATCACAACGAATGGACATGCGATACACATTATTTTTGTAAATATTGAGTTTTTGATTAGCCACATCTAGTTTCTAACTATTTCTAAATGTGATAAACCTAAAGCTCGATGTGGGTGCTTGCCAAACTTCCACAAACTATTACAAACGCAAACGTGACGATTGGGTGTTTCGAACGATTTCGATCGAACCAATTTTTAAAACAGGAGGGCCACAGACCTGAAGGCATGTTTACTACGTGCTGATTGAACGCTAACACTGCCTTTTCGGAGTTGGTAAAAGTAAAACTCATCAAATCTTTGATTTTGGGGAAAACACAGTAATTACAGGGTACTAGGTCGGGGCTATGCGCAGGATGAGTGACTAGATGTACTTTTTCGGAAATAAAGAAAAAGATTTTTTGGGACCGTAGCTAATTTTTTTTTTCACCAACGTTTCTCGCCTGTCTCACTTTTGTTGGCCTGTTCTCATTTTCAAACACCTATTCACAGACTGCTGTTTTTTCGGGTTCAAAACAATAAATTCACGTCTCCTGTGACAATGCCATAAACAGCATTAGAATATCCGTGGTCGTACTTCAGGAGCATTTGTGAGTACCATTCCACTCGAGCCCGCTTCTGCTCCGCTGTCAGTTCATGAGGGATCCAACGACAACAAAATTTCCGAACTTTTAATTCTTCCTGTAAAACTTTCTGAATTTGGCTCATCCCTATCCCCAATAGTCCTCGAATTGTCTCATAGGTAATCAGAGGGTTTTCTTCAATTAACCGTTTAACAGTAGCCACATTACTTTTCGTTGACGGCAGTTGAAGGGCACCCTTTACGAAATTCGTCATGTTAAGAAACTCGACCTCTCTCAAATTTAGCAAACCATCACCTCATGATGTTTAAACAAGGTGCTTCTCTTCCAAAAGCATTTTGAAGACGAGCGGCACAGTGTTGCGGAGAAAGAGAACTTTTAAAATCATAAAACATCATCATCGTTAAAATAAATCGTTGCGTTCGTAGAACTTTGATGTGTGATAAAAAACAATTGACAAATTATTTCCCACCAATTGTTTTTTTTATTACAAAGAATTTAAAAATATAACATTCGAAATTTAAATAGTTCCGATTAGCTAGAAGTGCAAAACTTTTAGTGTGCCCCATGTAGCAGCTAGTATCAGTTTACATACATCCTTGAGGAAACTATCAAAGACATTATATTAAAAGGCTTCCAGTAGCCAGTTACCAGAACTAGTTGCGCTATTCTGAACTACACATCGCCATCTCTTAAAGTAAGGTAATACAACTATTAAAGAAAAGTATTTACTTTCTTCTTCCTACTAACTACTTTAAACCAAACTTCAGTTGAAAATGAAGTTGACATTGTAAGGTACATCATAGATATTTTTTAGTTTTTTGTTCTCTTAATTTAGGAGACACACATTTTATTAATTTGGAAGTGTCAGTTAAAGATTCGGTTTAAAAACATAGTAGAAACCACAATATCATTTTTCAAAACCTATCCTTAGGAACCCTAAACTCATGAATTTAATAGAAAGAAAAAGTTTTGATTTTAAGTGTGGGCAATCCTCAAAATTGACTGTTGTATTTATATTTTGGCCTGAAAATCTTAAATTGAGTCACACCAATCGCAAAAGATTCAATCGTTGTCGGAAGTGATGCAAATAACGTAAAAAAACTAAAATTATACTAATAACTATACTGCTAATATAAATTAAAAATACGAATTTCATACAGTTCATAATTTCTGATGACGAGGACTTGATGACAAGGACTTGGTGATGGAGCTGGGAGGTTGCTAATGAATCAAAGCTTGAAAAATAAGGTTCTCTGTTTTGTAATCTTTGCGGTAAATTTAAATCACAAACTTGAAAACTGTAGTGATTGAAATGGTTCTTAACAATCACTTATAGAGTTGAAGTTCATCAGGTCATTTGCTAGCATCAGAATGGATATCAGACTAATTTTGGGTATCTATATCAGTTTTAAACTTTTGCTACACCTTAAAGTGAAAACACTAACGAATGCTGGTACAATTGAGCTAGTCTGACAATGGAGCTTGAAGGTAGGAGACGTAGCACTGGAACGCCTACTGCTAAAAACATCGAGTTTGGATTCATTCGATTCGCCTTAACTAGACATCTGATATTCTCTGATCTGATGATAAGGACCCCATGAAATAAATATGAGATGGCTGATGAATCATACTTTTGAAATGACGGTAATGTGTATGTATGTGTGTACATGTGTGTGTATGTAGACTGCGAAATCTTTGCAGTTCTTTTAAGCACATCGTAGAAGAGAGCTGTTGTAAGTTTGACTTCTTTGTGTGTGCATGTATATTTGTCTATGGCATTGCAGCTCCCAAACAATTGTAATGCGTTGTTACAACCCTCAACACAAAACGAGGAGTTTTATTAACCCCTGACAGAAAATGCATGTAAGTATGTATGTCTGTGGCAATGTTTAAAACGGTTTGTTTGAGTTCGATGCGGATAATATTTTTTTAATGCTGACGTAATCGAGATGATTCTTAGCTACGTAACATAAAGGTTTTATTGAGGGTTCAATAAAAATGTTTCATTTTAGGATTATTTAATTCGTCGCCTCTGTGGTCTACCGTTCCAGGCTTGACTGTTTGAGGTCCCGGGTTCGGATTCCGGGTCGGGCAACAAAAAGAAAATTTGGTTTTTCCAAATTTCGTATAAAAAAAACGTTGCTCGGGATTGGATAAGCGCTAACAAGAGAGCTAACCTCTCAGCTTTTAATGAGCTGCGCACCGTTACCACTTTTACTTTGAAATGGCTTGTCCATGCTATCATTAGGTAGTTATACATAGATAAGTAAAGTAATAATTGTTTAGACGATACCTATCGTCTTTCTACTATTTATTTACAAAAAAATCGTCTGTGTGATATAGCGGCCCAGGTGTTGGACTTGACTTCTTGAGGTCCCAGGTTGGATTCCGGGTCGGCTTTTCGAATAAAAAAATGTTGCTCAGGATTGGATATGGGCCCGGTTGGTCATAGGCTTGCCACCTATCACATTGTGGGACTTAGTGTCTTTGGCTAGTCGTGGGTGCCCTGATTGTGCCTTTGCCTGCCTTCTCGGGGATATGGGAGTGAAGACACTTTTTTTTATGTAATTGTTTATTGTTGATAATTTTGACCAAATCGTCAGTCAACGGATGACCTACGTCGTCATACGGAAAGTTATCAGACAGTTTTGTTTCACAATTTTATTAGGGAAACCAAGGTCTGTCTCACAAACCTCATTGTATAAAAATCTATATAAATAAAACAAAATCATGTTAGTTACACTATTTATAACTACAAAGCAGCTGAACCGATTCGGCTGAAAATAGATGGGGACTTAACTTAGAGCCAGAAAATGGACATAGCATACTCTTTAGCCCGTTTGACTTCGAGGTAACTAGGGAAAACAACATTTTCATATTTCCCATACAACGGTTGGAACCAAGTTCGACGGAACTGCTAGTTATTTGACGTATCAAATTAAGTATTTTCCTCCAGTTTCATCATTCTAATGGATAGCGCCCACTTTTGACGGGGCGGAGCGTGTCGGGCCGGGGCGCATCGCATTGCAAAGCCCACTGAAGCGGGCCGGACCGCATCGCATCGGCGCGGATTTTTGTTACTCAGTACCAAAGTAGAGCAACGAAAAAGAGAGGCCACTCGATGTTAAAATCGTCAAGTATGGAAAGTGGCGCCTCTAGTAGTTGTCGTACGAAACGTTAGCGTTAAAATGCCATAGTGCTCTTTTATTAACAGTAATATCATGATCTTTGGTCACTGTCGGCCTCATCGGGATAAGCGCGCGGGGTGCCTCGCGGAATTCCGCCGCGGAAAAATCCGCGCCCCGGCCCAGTGGGCGTTGCTCCATACAAAATGTCATGCAGGCGATCTAGGCGGATTATTGCGCAGCTATGCGCCCCGTCCGGGCCCATCCAACTGGGCGCTATCCGTAAGATTGCACTGTATTTGGCTTCATATTATAAACTGATAATTTTGAGCTTTCCAGATCGACTGGTATTTCAGTACCTAAGCTTGTAACTGTTGTAATAGCAATGTGTTTTAACTTAATTTTCAATTTCGAGTAGGTACAATAGTGTTACTTAGAACCTTTTTCGTTTCAAAAAAGTGTAAGTAAAAGCATATTCCAACAAGTTTGCCCCTCTCGAGATGTTTTGCAGTTTGATTTCCACCCAAGCAGCAAGTCACTAACACTCACCTGTGACTATGTAGGTACATACTTACTTCCTAAAGTACCTAAGTAACTATTTATTACATTTCGCCCGGATTGAAAGATGCCCCCATTTTTGGTTGATAGGGCTTAACACTCTAGTCTCAGCAAGTTGCAAGCAACTCAGTAATGGTGCTGTATTACAAACAAAACAATACAACAAAAATACTATTACAAAATATCGACTGCTTCCTAGCCATCCTAGCAAAAGGAAGACTAAAAATGTGAAGAAATAATAATATTGGTTGTTGCGCCATCTATTGACGAATCATTTTACTAAAATGAAAATGAAGGTGGCAATTAAATAATTTAGGCAGTGGAGCAAAAGTCTCGTTACAAAGGTTCAGAGAAATAAATATAGAGTGCATAAAAATTAAAATTATTTTTTCTGTTTTGATGGTCGCTGGTGCCTGTCCACTTGAAGAAGAAAACCAATAAATTAACCATGTCTAATAGAGTTTTACAACGCCTCATTAATCAATTAATTTGCTGTTTGCAAAGTTTATGTATCATAGTGGTTTTGTTTCTGTTAATTCTTATTGTATAAATAAACTAGCTGTTACCTTCCTTTATGGAGAGTTACTTTATTCTTTGCTGTTATCCGAGGCTTCGCTAGCGTGGTAGTTAAAATATTTCCAGATGATTAATTTAAAATATTATTTTAATTAAAGACTATTTGTATCACATTGATAAGGACTTTCTTATACTCTTTCAACCCTTATTTCACCCCCATTAGGGGTAGAGTTACCTAAAACGTAAAAATACACATCTACTCATTTTAAATAAATAGCCGAAAAGTAAAGTTTCATGTTTCCAAATTAAAAAAAAAAATCTTTTCTACGAACATTCAACCCC
>NJDD01002131.1:28747-40340 GCA_002245505.1 Calephelis nemesis
GTGGAAAGTACAAGTGTTTTTAAATAAATTACATCAAGAATGGAATTCCACCAAGCTCCGACGATAAGAAGTATAGAATCTAAAGTAATACTTCTTTAGACGCGTTATGGAAAAAAGATGGGAGTGAAATTTTAGGATTCGTCACACAAAAGTTACAATATGAAGTTGCAGCGGAGATCGAACTTTTGTAACGCGTATGTGTAAGCGCATCTGTTACACAAAAGAAACATAATGAAGTTGCTTGCTTGAATTAGTTATATACAAGTGCGGTTTATATATTTTTCGTTAGATTTTTTTATTTTCTATTCAAAACCATAAAAGACCTGTGCCTGTAAGATATCCCACTAAACACATTGGGATAAGCAGTCTAGTGCTGTGCTGCAACTCGGCTGAACTCTTATTTCCGTACGTTTCTGTAGCTGTGTGTGGTATCGAAGGTTGCCGGTATACTTTTATACATGGCTTAGAGTAATGAAAAAAAATTTTTTTGTTATTTTTTTTTTACGTTATAGGAATGCAAACAAGCAGACGGATTTCCTGTTGGTAAGAAATTCACGCCGCCTAGAGACACCAAAAGTGGTAATGGTGCGTTGCCAACCTGAGGTCGGGATGTTAGGCCTCGAGCAAAAGTAAGTTTACCGGCTACCTTACCCTCCAAACCGGAACACGTCATGACGTTATGGCGGCAGGAATAGGTAAGGCGGTGGTACTAATCCGGGCGAGTCGCTGCCAAACTCTACCACCTAGTCGGATGTCACGGTGTTAGTGATGGTAAGCCTTTCTCGCCTTTTACGAGCTGCCTGGCAAGGAAGGCAGATGGTCTATTCTACAAAATAGCCCGGACCAACACGGGGAAAGATTTGAAAAAGACGCGATTTTTATAACAATCAAATTATTTTAATGCCAGTTCAATCCATTTTTACACAAAGACTTGCCGACCCCGCAAACTTTGTATCGCTTGACATTAATAGGTACTTACAGATTGTGTAGATTTAAATATTGTTTTCCTATATTGGCCAAGAAAAGGGGGGACCTTGATGTACTACAAGGAGAGAAGATCGCTATTTGGCAAACACGATGCTCAGAAAACGGATTTAAAGGGAACTTTAGTGACGTAACAAGTTCTATGCCTTGGACTGAGTATCACAAGTGCATGGACTGTCAGAAGACAGCTCACTGAAGCCAATTTAAAACCACTTTAAAACCACAAACTACAACAACCACGAACTCCATCATCGTGCATCGAAACTCATAGGAAGGTAGCTAATGTAATAAGAAGTATCTTAGGATTATTTTATTTAAGACATTTTTCTAAAATTCCACGATGATGTAGTCGCAGACACAGCAGCTAGTATTTGATCTAAACGCGTAACAAGTGTTGATATGGATTACGTAAAAACCGCCAGAACTTCGGGATTCGTCTAGTCGTTAAAAATCACTTAACAATATAGAATTCAGATTTAAAAGAGTGAAAAGGCTTGAATTGAGAAAGAATTTAAACAATTTGGAATTCTCGACATGAAGGATTTTACAAAATGAGATTCTTTTATAAAAACGCTTTAATGTTATTTTTGCATTTCGTCATTCTTTACCGTAATTATTTTGTTTTGTGGTCTACCTAACTGTAATACTTGTATGAGCTTCTGCTGTCAATATCTTCTGTACTTATTATCAAATAGTAAGTATATTGACGCCCATATCCCCAAAGAGGTACGTAGAGGCACAACCAGGGCACCCACGACTAGGCAAAGACACTAAGTCCCACAATGTGATAGGTCCCAAGCCAATCGTCAACTGGGTACATATCGAATCCCGGGTAACGTATTATTTTATTAGAAAATTGATAATATACATTTTCTAATTTTTTGTTGGCCAACCCGGGGATCGAACAGCTAGATCACAGAGGCATGTAATATAAAAACTAAAAAAAAATATTCAGATTATGTCTTAAAATTACATCTATTTATTAAAACAAAAAATACTTCATCAATTCTGAAAACTTTATATTACCATCCACTAAAAATCCATGACAAACAAATCATCAAACTTAGTTTTTTTTATGTTATAGGAAGGCAAACAAGCAGACGGATTCCCTGATAGTAAGACATTCACGCCGCCTAGAGACACCAAAGATGGTAATGGTGCGTTGCCATCCTTAGGTCAAGATGTTAGCCCTCGAGCAAAAGTAAGTTTACCGGCAACCTTACCCTCCGAACCAGAACACGTCATGAAGTTATGGCGGCAGGAATAGGTAAGGCGGTGGTACCAATCCGGGCGAGTCGCTGCTAAACTCTACCACCTAGTCAGATGTCACGGCGTTAGTGATGATAAGCGTATGCTCGCCTTTTACGAGCTGCCTGGCAAGAAAGGCAGATGGTCTATTCTGTTAGTTTAGTAGCTGATATCTCCAAATATAATCGTGGACCTATTTCTAACGCGGGCATAGATGTGGGAAGATACAATACAAATTAAAATCGGCCAAAAATCCTATCACAGAAGTATATACTCACCAAAAAAGTCTAAAGTATTTTCGATAAAGGCGACAGAGCCAATTTTAATAAGGCATTTGATTACTAAAGGAATTTTCCCTTATTTTATACATCGAATATTTCACCAAATAATGAAATAATTAATTAGCGAATTATATGGGTATCGAAGCTGCTTAAAGCCCGACCTCAAATTCACTGCAGAGAGAATGGATATATTCGTGTTCAAAGATTTTTAATTACAATTTACATTGATAATGAAATTTCAATGTTTGATAATACTTTACCGCTTCGTCGTCACATTGTTAGCGCACACGGCCTCGTCACCGATCGTCGACAGCTTCGGATTGGATTACTGGCAGAGGCAGGAAGACGACTGTATTTTTGGATTTAAATGCTTATATCTTTGTTGTTTCTTGAGCTAATGTTTAATAAGTGTATCCTTATTATAGGCATGTCATTTGCTTTCTATGTGATTGTGTCGTTTGTCTAGTTATATTGCCTTATTTATTAGGTACAAGTTATTATCTTTGGCAACGTCGGTGTACTCAGGCTACTCAGCTGTCTCAAGATAAAAAGTAGGCCGCCTTGGTTACCCATTAGCCTCTTAACTATATCCACACATAAAAATATACCTTAGCATTTATTTGGTGCGTCGGGAAAGAAAGAAATACATATATAACTTCACGGCAAATCAGGTGGGCAGTGAGTATTGAGCGCCAAATCTAACGATTCTTGCAGACCAGTCTGGCTTCCTCCACATTCAATACCCTTTCTATACAAAGAAGATGGTTTCGGACACTCTTGATACCACCCTTGAATAAAACCGAGCGATATGTCGTAGAATGATAAACTTGGTCGACTCGAGTACCTACATTCACTCACATTCACATTATATAGCTCCTTTGTTAATCTTTCATCTGTAATTCTTACCTCATGATCGAACCAGTGGAGCTTGTCCTTTTGGCATTTTGGAACTAACATTTTCTCCAGTTCCACTCACTTTCAGGAATTAAAGACAAACAAACAAGACTAAAGTCATGTTCAACATTTAGTTGCACCTACCCCAGTTCACGCTGGGAACTCAATTCTTGAAGTTGTTGATTTGTATGTATATTTAAGTCAAACTGTTTAGTTAGGTAAATCCAACTTCAAAAAAAGGTTGAAGGCTGAATCCAATTCGGATGGGCAGCGTTCGGGAAGCTAAAAAGCTAAAGTGTATCTTTTTATCCTACTTACCGCACAGCCTAAAGTCGAAAGTCTTCGACCAGTGTGTGATGACATGTGTCATTTGTCCGGTAAATGTAGGCCTTTTAAACAAGCTCAGAGTTACTCAGCTTACTATGGTGAGATCTATGCTCGGTGTTTCTCTGCGAGAAATGGTCTGTAATTCGGTGATCCGCAAGAGAACCGGAGTAAAAGATAATATAGTCCACAGAGTTAGCAAGCTTAAGGGGCAATGGCAAGGCAACATTGCTCGCAGAATCGACAACCGATGCGGAAGAAAGGTTCTCGCGTGGCGGCCCCGCACCGGAGGACTTAGTGTTGGACGACCTCCCACCAGGTAGATCAAATTCGCTGGGAGTCGGGGGATACAAGCGGCTGGTGACCTTGACTCGTGGCACTCTATGTCCGGCAGTGGACGTCCTTCGGCTGATGATGATGATAAAACAGTTATCCACTTTCACACTTACAATATTAAGTATGGAATAATTAATGCAAGAGCTTGGTTTATTGTCTTCTATAAACTAAAACAGCATCTTATAAGAGACGACAAAAGATCAATGTTATAATATTGAAATCTTGTGATGGAAATACTCACACTATTAATCTATAGCTTAGAATACATTTCACATACATTTACAGCTTAACGTTATGCTGGCGACTGTACATTTATCAGCAGACACTTGAAAAGTGACATTTGGATGCTAAGCTGCGAATGCATGATTCCATTTGACGTCTGAAAAGTGACTGACATCTAGATACTAAGCTGTAAAGTGAATCTCTGCAACGAATATTATATCTAAGTACTTTAATTTAAACACAATAAAATTACACAAAACCTTCCTTAATTTGAACATTATAACGTCTTAATAAACATACTCGTATAATACGTAGTTAAGTTTTAAGTAGCGTTACAACTTAGCGCAATTAATTTTAACTATTTATATAAGGGCCGCTTTTAGGTACCTGAGTTAAATTTAATGAAGAGTTAAACTATTAAATAAAGAGGGATTTAAACTTGACAGTCAACTCAGAGATAAATCGTTTTTTTATAAGATATTGGAAGGCAAACAAGTGGACGGATTTTCTTACGATAAGAAATTCACACCGCCTAGAGATACCAAAGATGGCAATGGTGCGTTGCCAACATTAAGCCGGAAGTTAGGCCTCTAACAAAAGTACCCTTTGAAAAAAGGAAAGTTAGCCACCGAACTGGAGTACTTCAACGGCAAGAGCTGACGTTTTGGCGTAGGTAAGGCGGTGGTACCAATCCGGGTGAGTCGCTGCGAAACTCTACCACCTAATAAAAATATTTAAACTTGCAAGTGGCCATAAATACGAGAATTATTTACGTAAATAGGTATGTTCCGTTTTAATATCAAAACGTAGAAATAGATTACAGCGTGGAAAAAGATATAGACTACTTTTATCTAGATATTTGGACGGGTTGCTATGGAGAAGCTTACTAATTTGAAATTTTTGCAAAGTCAAAAAGCCTTTTTGTTTCTGACACATGCAGCTGGTCGAGAGTTGATGACTTCAATATTGACACACTGCATTTCGGAGGAAATAGTCAAACATAAAGACACGCAGTTCACTTGTAAAAAGTTATGATTTTTAGGGTTCCGTACTCAAAAGGGTGAATACGGAACCCAATTACTAAGCCTCCGATGTCTGTCTGTCTGTATTCAGGCTGTATCTCATAAACCGTAATAAAAAGCTGAAATAATCACAAACATTATATTTCAGTTGCCGCTATAACTACAATTAATACTAAAAATAAAAATATATGTATATATTGAGACAAATACAATAAACGTGTTTTTTCGTACTTTTTTGCTCAATATTAAAAACGGTAACAGCTAGACGTTTCAAATTTTCACTTACTTAATAATTTACATGTATATTACTTCGTAAAATAAATAATGAAATAATAATAAAGTAATTATTAAAGGGTAAATATTATTTTACTCGATCTTAATAAACAATTAGAAGCTTAAATATTTGTTAGTAAATATTCAGAAATATGTTATTTATAAAAAGAAATACCTAATATTTAGGTACCATAGCCTTTATGGATAAAATTTCGAATTGACCAATTTTATCAAAACTACCCGAAAAGCATGAATATAAATACTATATAGAACTCAAGGTTTTGTATAACAATTAAAAAGACTAAAAACTAGAATACCTACAACAAACGTGATTTTTTATTATAGATGAATATGCGGAAGTTTTCGTGTCCGTTCGCACTTGGCCGGTTTTTTTACAGAATAATTTAAAAATACTGACGAATTTGAGGCTAAAAATGGAGATAATCATCTAAAATATTCATTCTTGCTTTGATAAGTTCCAAATTGCAATTCTCCGGAAATACTGCTTCACGAAGTAAGTTCCAATTTTCTGCATTAAGAAAGATGAAAGGAAAATGAAAGACGATACGGGTGTATAAAAATGTACAGGTTGTACTTAACTACTTAATATTTTTCAATATTTGTTAAGAAGATATGGTGGAATTAAAAGAACATGTAGGTATCAAAAACGATCTAAAGATGTTCAGTTGACAGTTTTTTATCTCTACTTTTCTACTGCGGTTTCTTATCCCTACACAATGGTCCAGAAAAATTTCGAGCATTAAATGGACATTTATTTTGTATCCGTAATTTTCTGTTAGGGACAGCAAGATAGAAAAGAAGTTGATTTATGGATAAACACAATATGAGCTTTTATCTCCGCCTTAGATACGTAAAGACAGCAACTTACATGTGAATATGTTGACAAATGAGTACAATAACTATAACTAAGTGGAAAAACGCTTTTGATATTTTTTGCGCATTTAGGGCCGCTTGCATGTTTTAGGGTAACTTTTAATAATGAGCTATTCTGGTAAAACTGAGACGATTTAACTACAGTTATAAGCTAACTCAGAGTTGAGAACAAAAGAGTGATTGTTTTGGTTGATTCTATTATCAGATCCAAACTTGGTGGGAGTGGAATCATCTCGGAATTCCTTAAAAAAATAAAATCGGTTCAGAAATTAAAATCCACAAAAACATACCTACATAAAAACTATAGGACTGGTAAATATAAAGTACTTTTTTAAAAGTCGGTTAATAAGCATATTCCATTACAAAGCTTCAAACAATTTGAAACATATTTAAACGCTTAAAACACAATAGTACCGAAAGAGTCAAAATATGACTAGTAAATTTTTACACGTTTGGGCCCGTTTCAAATTTCATTTAATTTTAATTACTAATGCTCGCTCGTTGGTCAAAATTCGACCATAATAACTCGACGACACCATCTTCATTTCTCAAGACCAACTACTTTGTTTCCAAACTTTTTAGTGCGCCATCTGTGATCTTTTATCGCTGTCATCAATATATTTGTTTGTGTGTGTCAAACGCATGGTAGTGTAGGTAATGTTTTATTTATTGATTTAATGTACTTTATAAGCATTATTGTAAAATATTAGCGTTCTGCGCTTATCCTATACATAAACTATAAATGTGCCAAATGTTATGCTTCTCCGTCCGCGCAATTTTCATAAAAAGGGGTTCAAAGTTTTGGCATCACGTATTAATATTCAGATATTGTTAAAATCTATTACAAGTCTGCTTTTGCTATTTAGGACCTATGTAGTGAGAAATGAAGTCACCTAGAGTGCTTGATGAGGCTCGTTAGATTAATACAATGGGTGGTCGTCCGAGCGGAACTTATCCATCAGTCGACTGTGAACAAACCCTCGGTAACATCACCTAAATCGATACCGTCCTCAGTGGGACAATAGTCCCTAGTAATCATTGTTGTTCATAGCTTTTTCTGCTGCTTTTTGGTGACACAATGTTTGAGCTGAATTAAGATAATGGTACGTTTGGACACCCTATCGGAACGAAGTACGTACTGTAGCAAGAAGTGTCGAAAATGGTTGTTACACTTTTTTAGACCTAGCTCTCATCGCTTAGAGCGTATTTCGCGTCATAAGAAACTTTTTAATTATTTTTTTATGATATTGGAAGTCAAATAAGCTGACGGATTTCTCGATGGTAAGGAATTCACACCAAAGGTAATGTTGCGTTGCCAACCTGAGACCGAGATGTTATACCACGATGCCAAAGTAAATTTACCGGCTACCTGATCCTCCGAACCGGAACACGTCAATGACAAGCACTGATGGTATAGCAGCAGGAACAGGTAAGGCGGTGGTACCAATTTAGGCGAGTCGCTACTTAATTCTACCACCTAGTCATATGTCACGGTGCTAGTGACGGTACGACTCGCTCGAGTTTTACAAGCTGCCTGCTAGAAAGGCAATTGATCTTTTCTGCAAAGGAGCCCGAACCAACCTAATAAAAAAGTTGTACCTAATTTTAACACGATGTATTAACTTGATATTGTCCGCAACGTTGCCCACATGGTTATGGGTACCACAGGAACAGTTTTTCGGAATAAAAGCTATCCTAAATGTTAATCCAAGTTACCCTCTATGTGTGTGCCAAATTTCGTGAAAATTTGCTTGGCGGTTTTTGCGTGAAGGAGTGGCAGACAAACAAATATAAAAACCTTCGCATTTATATCAATAGGATAGGATACTCCGTTAAATAATTGAGTAATGTTTATTCCGTAACAATATCGTATAACTAAGTAATAAATAAAATTGTATTGACCAATGGGATAAAAAATACAAAAGTAAACAATGACAAACGATGCTTATAGAAAGTGTCCTTGTGAAGCACTTTAATTGCAATATATCTCACCTAAAAAGAGTGGTCGTTTTGTTATGGCAGGAATCTTAATTAATATAAAAATACGGTCATTTACGACCCCTTTGTTATATTTTGCACCTGGTGCCTTACCTTCCTATATTACGTCTGCTGTTAAGATGGCGGCGGAGAGTGAAATCTTCGTACAGACGTAAATGTAATAGTTTTTGTTATAATGACTTACTGCACCTACGCCTACGCCTCGTTGGTCGAGTGGCTAGCGCACACGCCTAACTACATCTGTGAAAACTTCTTTAGCGGCGTTGCTCACTTTTTTTGTAATGGGTAAAAACCTGATCGAAAATTCGTAAGACGGCACAGGGCGCTTGCGCGAATGTTCGTTTTGTCATGTTTGTGTATAATTTCGCAATAAATGAATATTTTATTCTACCACCTAAATGATAGTACTTTCATACTGATAATTAAAGCGAATTGCTTTAATTATCTTATCTTACTTTAGAGAGTTTTTGTCAAGCCAAACGCAGGTTATTGATATGAAAATAATATTATAAATGATAGTACTCTCATACTGATAATTAAAGCAATTCGTGCAAAATTATTCCCTAACCATAACAAAAAAACAAAAATGCACAACGTTAATATTCAAATTTTCATTTCTGCCAGCACTCCCGGAGTTTTTTTTGTTTTGTTAATTATAGTCATAAGAAAAACGAAAACAAATTCGTAAGTTTAGCGGAAAATTAGAAAATTGAAAATCTCTATACTCATAGTTAATACCGGACAACCTTTGTCAGTTCGGCTGGTATATATTATATAGTATGCATAGCAGTAGTAGTATGTATTATATATATAAAAAATACGAGTTTATTTTTTGTCCGCTATAGACTCCTAAAATATTCAACCGACTTTATTTCAATTTGTCATCGTGTGCAGTTTGATCCAACTTAAAAATAGCTCACTGAAGTTGCTGATGTTATCCCTGCTACGCTAGTATGATATTTTTTTTTATAATATTCGAAGGCAAACAAACAGACGGATTTCCTGATGGTAAGAAATTCACTCCGCTTAGAGACAACAATGGTGATAATTTTGCCTTGCCAACCTAAGGCCGGGATGTTAGGCGTCGAGCAAAAGTAAGATTACCGGCTACCTTAGCCTCCAAACCGGAACACGTCATGACGTTATAGCGATAGGAAAGGTAAGGTCGTGGTACCAATTCGGGTGAGTCGCTGCTAAACTCTACCACCTAGTCAGACATCACGGTGTTAGTGACGGTAGGCCTATGCTCGCCTTTTACGAGCTGCCTGGCTGCTTCAATATTTGCAACTAGCTGTAGTCTTTGGCGTTGCCCGCGTGGTTGATGGTCCCACAGGAACATATTTTCGGGATATAAACTATCCTATGTGTTAATCCAAGTCATTCTATGTGTGCCTAATTTCAAGAAAATCGGTTCAGCAGTTTTTGCGTTACGGAGTAACAAACAAACAAATATACAAACTTTCTCATTTCTAGTATTAGTAGGAAGAAAGATTATTTTTTATTTAGATAAAACTGATATTCTTTATTGATATCTAATCGCCTTTATGTGTCCCGGGTTCGAATCCCGTAAAAAAAATTTGGGATTGGATATGTGCCCGGTTGGCAATAGGCTTGCCACCTATCACATTGTGGGACTCAGTGTCTTCAGCTAGTCGTGGGTGCCTTGTTATGCCTCTGCCGACACCTGTGGGATTATGGGCGTGAAGATACTACTTTTTTATTTTACTTGTGATAAAATACTATACATCAACTTGCTCGAGTAGGGATTCGCCATTTTAACTATTCCTGCCGAAATAATGACAATGTCGTGTTCTGGCCCGAAGTTCCAGTTCATTTTCTTTGCACATATGGTCTTAAACCCTGGCCATAGTACGGCGACGCATCTAATACATCTATGTGTCTCTAGGCTGTGGTTATCTCCTACCATGAGGGGTGTCATATGATTTATGCCCGTGTTGGTCCAGGCTCCTTTGTAGAATAGACCATCTGCCTTCCAATAGGTTCCACCGCCTTACCTATTCCTGCCGCCATAACGTCATGACGTGTTCCGGTTCGGAGGGTAAGGTAGCCGGTAAACTTACTTTTACTCGAGGCCTAACATCCCGGAATCAGGTTGGCAACGCACCATTACCACCTTTGGTGTCTCTAGGCGGCGTGAATTTCTTACCATCAGAAAATCCGTCTGCTTGTTTGCCTTCCGATATCATAAAAAAAATAAAAAAGGGGTATCGTTAAATGATTTTTTTCTTGTTCGCAATATTAATTCATTACGTGGTAAGAAAAGCAACGCCCCATCATTCTCTTCTTATTAAAAATAGTATATTGTGCCCCAAACATTGCTTATAATACAACACTTATTCTCTAAACGTGACCAAAATTCTCTTTTCTCAACTACCAAACTAATCTTGCGAATTTCCAAGAAATGCTAAGAAACTGGTTTGTAGTGTAATTCTTTTAAAAGCTAGATACCATACAGGTTAAAAAAAAACCTGTATGGTACAGGTTGAAAAAATATAGATATGCTAGACATTTTACAATTTTTAAAGTTAACGAAATGAATGTTTAATTTCACTTTATTCTTAACTAGTTGTTCCCCGGGGCGTTGCCCGCAAGGTTAATGGTCCTTTAAAACTATCCTATGTGTTAACCCAAATTACTCTCTATATGTGTGTCAAATATCATAAAAATCGATTTAGCAGTTTTTGAGTGAAGGAGTAACAAACAAACACACAAACTTTCGCATGTATAATGTCAGTAGGATAGGAAGTTCTGCCAAGAAAACATTATCAATTAAACGTTCCGCGTGTTAGTCCCGGTTCGCTATGTAGAACAGACCATCTGCCTCCGTGTCTGGCAGCGTTAATATAATTAGGATAATGATTGTTTTCATTATCGCCTCTGTGGTCTAGTGGGTGTTGGACTTGACTGCATGAGGTCCCGGGTTCGAATCCCTGGACGGGCAACAAAAAGAAAATTTGGTTTTTCCAATTTTCTGTTAAATTGGTTGGCGATGGGCTTGCCACCTATCACATTGTGGGACTTAGTCTCGTCGGCTAGTCTTGGGTGCCCTGGTTGTGCCTCTGCCTACATCTTCGGGGATATGGGCGTGAAGATACA
>NJDD01002131.1:50924-91048 GCA_002245505.1 Calephelis nemesis
CACCTTTGTGGAATCAGTTACCGAGGGCGGTATTCCCAAACAATTATGACTTAGGGACCTTCAAGAAAAGAGCGTACTCATTCCTTAAAGGTCGGCAACGCATCTATGTTCCACTCCTGGTGTTGCGGATGTTAGTGGGCGGAGGTGATCACTTTCCATCAGGTGACCCACCTGCTCGTTTGCCTCCTCTTCTATAAAAAAAAAGTACGGCCGCATTGGAAGCGATAAGGCATTCACGATTCACAAGCCAATGGCAGCACGTCGTTATGCTGCCCGTTAAATAAACGAAGTTTTAAAACACTTGTGAAGTTTGTTTAAGAAAACCCAAAATGAGTAATCATCATGGAATCAACAATCGTGGCGTCAGCAATGATGACGTCACACTTTTTAAAACACCACGGACGTTCCTCATTCGTCAAATATATTCCACAATGTCATCTATATTCTGGGTTTATTCCATTCCACGACTACGTTTAAATATTCTGATGATTTTAGCCCGATACATTTACTACACATTAACATCTTGAGCTCCTATACTATAATAATAAAACCTAGACTTGTTAAGCCTCTTATGTTAGTTGCATGAGTACGCTACAACTGCGTATACAGGGTTTATTTGACACCGTAACGAAAACTTCTATGCTTGTTTAGATGCATATCAGACTAAAAACTTTTATAAATTACTTTTTTCATAACTTAATCACATATATCAAACTGAAGATTTCATTACAGTTTTTGTAATGATTACTAATACAAGGTTTATTACATTGCTGTGTTTAGTAAATATGTGTTATTTATTTGATATTAAATAAAAATCGTTGTGTTAACAAGTGTTTATGAAGTAATAGTGACATAAAAAAATAATTACAAAACATTTTTGAAAAATTCATGAAATTTCAGACACAATATTCCAATTATATATGCATGTATACATGTACCATTGTTACATTTTTCGTTACGCTATCATTTACATGGTGTATAAGGCGATGTTGTTTTAATATGAGACTGGAATTTATATAGGCCGTAATAGATTACCAGGCCCTATTACAAAACTATTGCAATTAAGAAGTAATAACGATTCGTTTTAACAATAAGTGTCGTTCAAAGTAATTAGAAGGGTGACAATTACGTATGAAATTTATTACGGATTTCGTTCATTTAACAGGCCTTAACTGTTGCCAAAAACCAAACGATGTAATTACAGAGGACGTAACTATTGTTTCTCGCCCTAACTTTTATTAATCTGACCTAATATTTAATATTTAAAAGTCGGTTTTGTGTTCAAGCAAAAAATTTGAGATGTCTAGTCTTTCAAACGAAGATATAATTCTTTTTAGTTATTTGAACGAAGTTCCTTATGGCAAGCGTGGATGAGAAAGGGATTTCGCTGCGCGACCGAACTGAAAACGTGTGATAGTAAAAATCTTAAAAAAAAACCTTGGAATAAAACCCTTAAATGAGAGTTATAATTCTTATTACTTCTTTTCACGCCATAAAAGCCAGATTGCTACCACCACTACAGTGTCCATTTTTCCAGTGTCAATACTGGTCATAAACGCGTTAAATTCAACCGCTTGAACAAGCGCGTAAACCGCCCAACAGTGTGTGGAGCATCGCTTTTTTGAAAATAACTATTGTGTTGCAAACCTCACAGTTTTTACAACTTCATCGGGTTTGTTTTTAAAGATTAATATTGGGAGCATCAAAACTAAATCCGCTTATTCGCCTCCGTCCCACGTGGCGGTGAGCGGTACCGTGTGTTATTGGCCTTAAGTATTAATAATATTTGTATAACTTTATCTGATAAGTGTTCAAGGCCCCGACGGAAAAAGAGAGACGTTATAAGTTAAGTGCAAACACATTAGCTCTTCGTTTATAGTTTGAAAATCATTTTTAACTGACTCCAAAAAAAGCATATTATCATTAATTCGTCTGTATGTTTTTATGTTGTTAGTATGTTTACTAACCGGCATTACAATAAATATTGATGGATCCTATTAAAACGTAGGTCATGTTATTCAAAGCATGTTCGAAATACATACATATTTTCACGCTAAGTCCCTTACCGGGTATACAGAGATATCCGAGTTCCACACGCAAACGAGCACGACCCTTGCAAAACTGCCTAGCTTCTGATGCATTAATTACCTTCTTCATTCGAACATGTCAATTTCGGAGACTTTTGTTACTATCTTCATTATATATACACAGGCGTTTCAATCGTGGAATGTCAACTTAGGTCTATCCAGGTACCTACATCTACCCGCGTTCACATTGTATCTCTTTGTAGTCTTTGCTTTTTAGTCTTTTATCTGTTATTCTTTCCACATGACCGAACCAGCGAAGCATGCCCTATCTCATTTTAACACAAACACTTTTTTTCAATCACACTCTTTCTCGGATCTCACCGTTACGAACGCGGTCAGTAAGCGTTACACCACAGATTTTTTGTAGCGCTCTCATTTCGAACGCATTTGTCCTACCCTCATGTTTTATAACAATATTTCTGAGAAATTAAATTCCCAAAGACATTAAATATTCAGTCCCAACTAGATCCACTCCTATTCTAGTGCAGTTTTCCATGAAATCAAAATAGAAGCTGTCAAATCTTTATCCACTGAGATAAATCCCTGTCGCACACACGCCCGGTTGACCCGGATTTCAAAGGATAAATTTCACTGTAAAAATTATATATCCCAGTATCTATCCGTTAATGTTTTGCTAACCGAGTCCAGTGGGAACAGTGAATTCACAGCTGTTGCATTTTTTTACCAGACTTCGCAACGGAAAGCAATGAATGAAATTCATGAACTAGCAGCCCATCCCCAGCTTTTCATGGGTGGGCAAACTTCCATGTTAATGTACACTAGCGGCCCGCGCCGGCTTCGCGCGATTATGAAGTAAACCTTTCTCTTCAATCAATTTATTTATTAAAAATAACCGCATCAAAATCCGTTGCGTAGTTTTAAAGATTTAAGTATACAAAGGGACATAGGGACAGAGGAGGCAACTTTGTTTTATGTACTACTAGCGGCTCGCCCAGGCTTCTCATGGGTACACATATAAACCTTCCTCTTCAAAATCACTTTATCTGTTAAAAAAAACAGCGTCAAAAATCCGTTGCGTTGTTTCAAAGATTTAAGCACATAAAGTGACATAGGGACAGAGGAAGCGACTTTGTTTTAAACATACTATGTAGCGATATAAACCTTTTTTTATATTACTTTATCAATTAAAAACAGCATTAAAATCCGTTGCGTAGTTTTAAAGATCTAAGTATATATAGGGACAGACAAAGGACATCGGCTTTGTTTTTTCGTACTATGTAATAATCGCCTCTTTAGTTTATCGGTCCGGCGTCGGGCTTGACTACTTGAGGTCCCGAGTTCGATCCTCGAGTCGGCAACAAAAAATAGAAAATGTGTGTTTTTCAGTTTTCTAATAAAAATAACAAAGTCCGGGATAGAACATGTGCCCGGTTGACGATAGGGACACGTTGTGGGACTTATTGTCTTCGACTAGTCATGGGTGCCCTGGCTGTGCCTCTGCCTACATCTCCGAGGATCAGCTTCTTATCTGACCTGATGCACGGTAGTCCATTGAGACGAAATCAACAAAATTATAATTTATCCTTACCCGGGTTTTTGTAAGTTGCTTTTCAGCAATTTATACCTAACTAACATCAGTGGTGTTAAAATATTCAGAATAGCAGATAGTCTATTTTGCACAAATGACCCGGAATAAACAGACGAGTAACGCACCGCTATCTAATGTGTTCCATAGTACACTCCTATCAAGAAAATTGTCTGCACGTTTTCCTGCCAGATAGTAAAAGATGTACCTACTGATTTCTGTTAAGCAATTTATAAATTCAAATTATGAGCGCCTCGTTGGTCGACTGGCTAGCGTACACGCCTAACTACATCGATCAACCGCGAGGCTCGGGTTCGATTCCCAACGGGGGCAGGCATTTGTGTGATGATGATTAAATGTATTCCTTTATCTATTTAATTAAGTATTTCTATGTATTAGTATCCCTGACTAACACCCATAACACAAGCATATAATTTGCTTACTTTGGGGTTAGATTCAATTTGAGTAAGTTGTCCAGGGATATTTATTATTATTATTGTTTACTTTGTTTGACTCTATGATTACTTTGACACATGTAACACTAATGATTGTAAATGTAGTTTCAACAACAAGGACAGAAAGTATACATATGCGTCTGTCTAGACTGATTATATGCAGACACGTTGAAAACTTTCATATCATTTTACAAAAACAGAAAAGTGAAGTTTCTTCAACCCCATACTCCCAAAGCGGTAAAGCGGTAGCCAGAGGCACAAACGGGGTCCCAGAGACTAGCCGAAGAAGGCCCACCAATTGATAAGTAGCAAGCCTGTCACCAACGGGACACAATATGTAGGTACAGTCCCGAGCAACGCTACTTTTATTAGAAAATTTAAAATTCACATTTTCTTTATTTTATTGCCTGACCTGGGGATCGAACCCACAGAGGTGATAAATCTTTCTTTCACATAAAAATATTGTTTCTTTTTATGTGCTCTGAATATGCTTATTCGCGGGTCTCGTGATGGTATGAGATAACCGTGACCTATAGACACCACAGATGTTATAGGTGCGTCACAGCCTTGTGGCCAGAACGCTAGGCCCTACCCAACCGGAATATGACAGAGTTATTATAACGGTTGGAATAGATAAGGCGGCGGATCCCTACCAAGGCACGTCACTCTCACTCTACCACCAGTGATCTTGTTCATAATTACCTATTTAACCAATGTTTGCCTCTTACGAGCTGGACGGCAGCGAGGTAAATATTATATTTGACCGCCTCGTTGGTCGAGTGGCTAGCGTACTCGCCTAACTGCATCGACGAATAGCGAGGCTCGGGTTCGATTCCCGACGGGGGCAGGCATTTGTGTGATGTACATTTAGATGTCTGCATTTCCGGGTCTGGGTGTTTATTAAATGTATTATGGTATTTATTTAAGTATTTCAATGTATTAGTATCACTAACTAACACCCATAACACAAGCATATAATTAGCTTACTTTGGGGTTAGATTCAATTTGTGTGTCTTGTCCAGAGATATTTATATTTATTTATTTATATTCTACTCAGCGGACTATGAGCAACTCGGGAAAATATTGCTTTATTACTAAACAACTTAATTTAATTAAGTGGTAATAAAAACAACTACTTAAATAAAAACCTTATAACCTTATTAACGTAGTTATTTTAATTTAATATTTTTCAGTTTATTGCTAATATGATTTAATTTAACAAAATAAACATCGGGATAGGTGTAAGTAGACAAAAAATGCTCATAAAGTAAAACTAATAGACTCACCTGAATAAAGGTTTTATGGGACCAATTCGAAACTATTCCGCATAAAACAAGAAAATAATTACGTAAATTGATTTAGAAACCTCGGAGAAATCGGTGTACATACATAAAAAAATATACCGGCCGAACTGAGAACCTCCTCGTTTTTTTTAAACTCGATTAAAAAGTAGAGACCCCACTTTTTAACCGAATTTGTGCTTGGCGATGCTGTAATATGGAAATTTATTATAAATCCTAATAAATTCTGCTCTATATGCTAATTATTCGTAGAACTTATGCTAATATTAAAATGTTTCAAACCACTTAGTGTCCGCAAGCCATGGATTTAGACATTTATTAATCACTGAAAATGGTCGTGATTATTATGCAAATGCAAAACTTTTGACAGCAGACGAGTTGAAACGCTTACTTTAATACATAAGTATTAGTACTATTTACATATTTTATTCCTATACCCGCGACTTCTGTTGCATTTGTTTTCAATCTAGCATTCATCATGCTGAGTAAAGGTTCCCAAGCCTGAGCGCGACGCTGTCACTCTACAACGCTCTTTTTGAGCTGAGTAAAATCTCGAATTCCTAAGACTAAGCTTGATGTTCTCTGTCTGCATTCAAGCTTTCTTTACGCTGAGTTAAGGTCTGAGAATCCCGAAACAAAGCCTGACACTGTCAGTCAGTAGTTAAAAGCATTGCGAGGTGTAAAACTCGATGTTACTTTAAACTTCAGGTGTTAAACGTAATTCATGCCGTATGTTACATCACTACGGCAGTAAAATAGGAGAAGCCTTATATCACACGTAATTGATGACTTAGGTGAAGTCTGAAACATCTTGTATGTATAAAAATCTTTTGTCATGATGTATGTTGCCGATAAACTCCAAAACTACTGAACCGATTTCAATGAAATTTCACATGTACCCGTATGTTGGTCTAACTTAAAAGATAGGGTAGTTATCATCTCAATTACTCACTTATGTCGTGAATGTAAACGAATAAAATGTATTAATTAATTGTTTCTTTCCTGGTTAGTTTTATGAAGTTCTCATAGATGGCGGTGTACGTTAATTCATCGATAAAATTCTCAATTCTTCAATGTTGTTTGACATCTAGGTTGCAAATCCAACCAGTAGATGGGGCTGTGTTCTGTTGCTTTGAATACAAATTCTATTACTTTTCGAACAATCGATTAATCGATTCTTCTCGAAGAATTAAAAGATAGGATAGTAATCATCTCAATTATTCACTTATGTCGTCAATTTAACCTATAATTACTGAGCCACAGCAACGCGTGGCTGGGCCAACTAGTTTAAATATAACTTTTTACTGCCTATGGCAGCTATCCTATTTTTTGATGATGGTATTTTAAAGTGTAGCGCACATTTGGACGGGCAGAGCGTATTAGGTAAGGGCCGGGCGCAATATTTAAATTCAATACGTCGTCTTTATTTAGGTACAACGGTACACATGAAGTAAGTCAATAGTCAAAATAAATCAAAATATAACACATGCAGTAATACACTATCACATGCAGTGACACTAAAATGCAGTCACATTAAAAATTACAAAAAAATACATATCGAAACATAAATAAACACAGCATCAACAGCAACCTAATATATTAAACAAAAAACGCAGGTTGTTAAAATAGTAATAGATGAGGTGGACCGTGTTATGATTTTTCTCCAGAAAAGGGAATTCATCGCATTGCAAAGCACGTGACTTTCATTGCGTCACTCAGTTCCAAAGAGTCGAGTTAAAAAGAAAAGCGGCAACTCTACTTCAAAATCGTTGAATATGGAAATGGATGCAATGGTAATTGTCATACAAAACGTTAACGTTTTAATGTCATTAGTTCTATCACATTACCAATAATGTTTTTCTCTCCTTTTTTAGTGACTGTGGGCTGTATCGGCGATTGCTCACGGGATGCCACAAATCCGTTTATAATGCAACCCATAAAACGTAGACTAACGTTGCACCTTAAAAAAATGTATGAAAGCTAACGAGGCGAACTACTTCACTGCGATGCGTCCCATCCCATTTCGTCTAAATGTGCGCTATCCTTAATTTTTTTTATGTTATAGGGAGGCAAACAAGCTTACGGATTTCCTGATGGTAAGAAATTCACGCCGCCTAGAGGCACTAAAGATGGTAATGGTGCGTTGCCAACCTGAGGTCAGGATGTTAGGCCTCGAGCAAAAGTTAGTTTACCGACTACCTTACCCTTCGAACCAGAACACGTCATGACGTTATGGCGACAGGAATAGGTAAGGCGGTGGTACCAATCCGGGCGAGTCGCTGCGAAACTCTACCACCTAGTCAGATGTCACAACGTTAGTGATGATAAGCCTATGCTCGCCTTTTACGAGCTGCCTGGCAAGAAAGGCAGAGGGTCTATTCTGCAAAGGAGCCCGGACCAACCCTGATACATAAGAAATGATGACCTCCATCGGGATCTCAAAGTGGAGTTTGTCAGTGACGTTATAGAAAATAGTGCAGAAGCTCATCACCATAGACTTCACCATCATGTGAACATCGAGGCAATCCAGCTCCTTGATATCACAGGTACAATGAGAAGGCTGAAAAGGACAAAGCCATATGAACTAGTGTAGTGTTGTGTAGATTCACAAAGTGCTATTGCCAAAATCAAGTGACAGTGTTTTAAGTTCAAGATACCAATAGAACTTAAGTTTAGAGACACTAAGTAAAAGTTGATGGACTTATACTTAGAGACTGTAGCTTAGGAGATTAAGAGAAATTAGGACTACTCATTAGTCTATAGACTAGATTGTAATGTCGAAGAAGATGCTCAGTAGAGCTGAGTTACACTTTCCGTCAAATTGTCCGCTGTTAGTTTTTAGCTATAGCAATTTTCTCTATCTAGTCTAGAACATAAAAATGTATCGTATGTGCTTTTTTTGTACCGAATTATTGATTCATTTATTATTCGTTTGTCGTTTGATAGTTTATCATCCCGTCCTGCTGACCATTAATCAAAACTCAACGCCGCGAACACAATAATTGATGTTTAATTACGCGAAAATAAAAATGATTCAAATTTTATTTAAAAAGGGATTTCTCGACTCTTGAAATCGAGTGTCGACTATTTATTATATGGCTGATTGATAGCGGTGAATGACGCGATAACAATTAATTGAAATTCTCATCATTGTCTAAATCCTGATCAAGCGAAAGTTCTAGATATTTTTGATGTTCTAAAAGCAAAATAATATTCAACATTTCTCCACAGTAAAGTTATCTTGCCTAGAAGAAATGTTTGATTTTCGAACAAATGTTATATATTAGATTAAAAGACAGGGCTGGATTCTCAAGTTAAATAAAAATATTGCGCTTTCATTCCTAAAACTAACATTTGATGCTATGAAAAATGAGATAGTGCTTTCTACTTTTTGGACTGGTAGTTTAATTACACAAAAATATCATTCTAAAGACTTTAAGAAATGTAATTAAATAAATAAAAAATAACGTAGAATATAAGGCAGTGGTTACAGAAAAAATAAAATCAATCTAGGAAAATATAAAAAAAAACTACATTCAGATTAGATGAGAAGAAAATTAACTTGGAATTCCCCAGTTTGACTAATTACTTAGTCGTGCTAATTAATAGACCTGTCCAAGCGTCAGTTTAGTTTTTATAAAAGGAAATCATACGTTTTGTAAAAAAACTTGAATAAATATTGTAAGAATGCATTTAATTCTATCGTCTCTTTTTTTCTTAATAGTATTTGTAACAATACAAGTGGTATTATGAATGTGTACGAACTATTTTGAAACTAAATCTTTAATTTTGTGTGTTCGTGTGTGTGTGTGTGTGTGTGTGTGTGTGTGTGTGTGTGTGTGTGTGTATGTGTGTTTATGTGTACCTACCTACCAACCCATGCCTAACGTAAAAAATAACGTTTCCCGGGATTGGATATAATATGCCCGTTTGACTATTGACTTGCGTGAAGAAACTTTTTTCAATAAGAATTTCATGCATAAGCAAGTTTCCTTTTGAGAATAGCAGTAAGCCACAGAGACCATTGTGGATATTACTGGTATCTCTAGCCCGTGTTTAGTCTAACACCTACCCTACACTTTAGTACGGAACATGGCGCGAGCTCTAGCGCTTTAGTATAGGCATATACAAGTATTACAGGATTAAGTAAATCAGTGGTAACAAATCCAGGCATTTCATTTATTTCTAACCCGAGTAATAACATTCGATAACATTATATTTCAATTACACATTAAGATTTTAAAAAGGATTTTAATTCATACACCGCCACCTTAACAGATACTTATAAAGAACATATAGGGCGATACATACCCTTACTAATGAAAACATTTAATATTCAAATATGGGATATATTAAATTAGAAGACAAGGGTGACTTTAGAGTCCCAAGTTACACTAATTAGCCAGTGCAAACGTCAGTTCAATTACACGGCGGCCGAGCCCGGAGCTTTATAATTGGTATTAATATTAAACAACGACATTCGGTCTGTGTGCTCGGTGACGGGAAAATTTGGCCACCGTCTTTAGTTACATCATGTAATTGGAATGTGCAGGTTTAATTTCCTGTGTTTGTTGGAGCCTTAATGGAGGAAATAGTAAATTAAGGTAATTTGTTTGTTGAGGGTTGTGAACTGCACTCGAGGTTAGGTCCTCTTTCATATTTCAAATATTAACTAGTTTTTGTTTGTGTTAACTTGTTAAATAATAAAGCTATTTTCTTAATAGTCTGGCAATATTATAAATTATGCTTAATTCTATTTTGAGTGAATATTAATTGATCTTTTAGGGCAGGGTTTTTTGTCGGATGATGATTAAGGATTATATAGACGCCTCAAAAGTGCCTTTGGAAAGGTTAGTGGTTTAGAATTAAAGTAGTTGGCCTTGAAAAATTAAGATGGCATATGTATCAACAAGATATTAAAATTTATTATGGTCGAATTTCGACCAACAGGCGACCACTAGTAGGCTTAAATGGGTCATTACTAAGTACCAATTAGAGCACTACTAACAGAGAGATGTGCAGCTTAACCAACTGGAGGTTCACCCCCTTATTTAATCCTGCTGTAGTTAAATCCAAAAGTAGACTTGCATATTCGGCCTAACGGCCACAGAACCTATACATTATAATACAAATAATAAACGTGGGCTCACTTAGGAATGTAATTAAGTTGATAGTATAGTCTGTTTCACATTGCAATAAGGACTATAATGAACTTTTGAGTACTTTTAAGGAAACAAAATCCATCATCCAAAGTCTTGACAACAATTTTGTTACAGGTATCAGTGGCGATAGAAGAGAGACGTTGGTGGTACCCACGAGCGTCGCTCCAGCTGAGAGTACTTGCACCGTCAGACTCGCTCATGTGCCTCATCGGTGCACGTGCTCCTCCAGATGCACGAACTGATCCACATCAATCATCGTAAGTGTTTATCATCATAAGTTACAAAGATTTCTTTTAGAAAAACTTAATAGATAAATATTTAACAGATAAATAAATGAATAAAAATTTAATCGTCTCTGTGGTCTAGTTGTCGGGGTGTTGGACTTGACTGCATGAGGTCCCGGGTTCGAATCCCGGATTGGCCTGCAAAAAGAAAATTGGATTTTTCCAATTTTCAAAAAAAAAATATTGGTCGGTATTGGAAATGTGCCCGGTTGGCGATAGGCTTGCCACCTATCATATTGTGGGACTTAGTGTCTTCGGCTAGTCGTGGGTGCCCTGGTTGTGCCTTTGCCTACCTCTGCGGGGATATGGGCGTGAAGATACTTTAATAGATAAGCACATATCAGCACTCCAAGTCCCGTATGGGTTAAGCAGAGAGTAAGGATCCTTGCAGACCACACTCTTTTCAAACAAACACGCTGGTTTCGTAACTTTTATAAGATATCTTTCAATTTATTACCCAAACGCTTTGATCTATTCACTTTCGCTTTATGTAACTGTTTCGTTAATCGTTCATCTGTCTTTCTTTCCCCTTTGACCGACATGACTTTTCTCTTTTATAACAATACTTTTTTAATGACATATATTGCTAACCTCGCGGTTCTTACAACTCACCAACACTTTCTAATTTTTGGATTTCTGTCACAATTGTATGTTATTTTTTTATACTTTCATAAACTACAATATGATACCATAATATTAATTCGTGAAGCAAAAATTTATAGGTACCTCTTTTTTGCGAAAATTGCACTGACCAAAAAAATCTGAAATTTGAAATTGAAATTTGTGTGAAATGAAACGCATATATTTTTCAATAAAAATACTTATAAAGAGCATTAAATTAATAAATAAATCATTACACATGTCACCATTTTTTTTGAATGACTGATTTGTTGCAAATCTCGCGATTTTATGCAACTTTATCGAGCCTTGTGGGCCGAGCAGAGTGCTCAGACCGAAACATTATTATTTAAATGCATGGGACTGTTACCTACAATGCCAGCACCAAGGGCTGTCTCCCGGGAGACATGTCACCATACATTTGACACACACAAACAAAAATATTAATGGCGAATCAGGATCACAGATGGCGCACAAACTATATTCATAAGTTATAGAAAAAGGCGTTACTTTGCGGAAATCCATGTACTAAATCCAAACAAAATTATTTAATTTTCACTTTTCCGCTAAGAAATGTATACGTATTATGGCGTGACAATACAGGCAAAATGAAAGAATTGGACTTACCTGAAGCCAAAAACCCCGATTATATGCAGCTCCCGAGATCTGCTCGACCGTTGTGGAGTGCAGGCGAATTATCCTCATGATGCTTCGGTTACGATGCGAAACATACGTTAAGTTTTTAGTAGTGTGGTATTGTTGGTGCTAATAAAACAGTTTAATGGTGTGCTTTGTGTGTAGCTGGATGAAATTTTTTATGTAAGCCGAAAGCGTCCGCAGACGATATTTATACATTTTTCACTGCTGGAAGCCACGTCTGTAAGCCGTGGTTATATCTTCCCATTCCCATCCGATAATATCTTCCCAATTTTAGAGTTCATTTCAATTAATGTCATAAATCTGTTACACGAAATACCCATAAATTCGACAATAACTTGGATACTGGACAAACTTCGTTATCCAGGTTTAGGTTACAAGTTTTACGTCCATGGAAGCTGAAACTTTAACCTTATTGAATCCTTTGAAACTAGATTTCGTTGTTTGAAACTTATCTTTTGGCCAGTACTGTGAGGGTAGTTTCGCTAATGTCGTGTAATCGATTCAGGGTTCCGCAACTGAATTTTGAAAATGGAACCCTTTCATAATTTTGAACTTCAACTGATCGTTGAATATTTGGATGTGTGTTCGTTAGCACATGCGTGCGTTCATACATGCATAAATTCATGTAGGTATGCACATATGAATCGAAGAACACTAACACATTCTAAGTCTAACAACGCATAAACATATACTATACTATACTATAACAGTTGGTGTATATAATTCTGTAGGTGTCTATAATATGTATGATGTAATAAAAATAATAAATTGCCTCAATGTTTATGCATTGTTATACTTAAAATGTGTCTGTGTTATTCGATTCATATATACTTATACCTGTACTCTTTTTCCACATTTTACATCCAACTATAACTGACTTTACCATCACATTTCTTTTTTTTATTAATAAAAAATTAACATCATTTCTTTAAATATTTTATGAAAATACATTTTAAAAGGAATTTAATTAGGTCACACTCTGCAGCAGAACCATACTGATAAATACCCGTTAATTATATCTTAAAAACTAGGCATCAAACGCAAATGCTTATAACTTTGCTTGAATTAGATTAGGTGATAGTTTGCATTAAAAGTGGCTCTGCTGGGGAGCGAGCACTGACACTATGGAGGCTATAGAGGCACTAGGGTAAGTGGTGTCTGCTGCATGTCTCTGCAAACTAGTAAATTTTACTATTTCTCCTTAAAAACAAAAAAACTCTCATGTCTTAAAAACATGAAAAATGAAAACACATAATTAGGCATAAGTGCATTCATTTCTTTTCGAGATATTTTCCTGCGAAACCTGCAATGTAGCAGCTTTATAAATCTTTATATATAAAAGAATTTCGTGTTAATAACACTTTTTATAACTCAACCTTAACCTATTTGGCTTAACAGTGATCAACGGCAACCAGGCAACCTGGTTCTAAGCTACAGGATACTTTTCATTCCGTTCTACTTTAAGGAAATTCAGAAAACAACATTTTAATTTTTCTCATACAAACTGGACGGATATAACGAAGTTCGCCGGAACAGCTAGTATAGTATAAAAATAACATTGACATTATCGAGTAATAAAATTTTAGTTACAATGTCTTAAACTTAATATTCATTATATTAATATTGTGAACTTCCAAAATAGCAGGAAATTTAACGTACAATATACCTAATTATTATCAAATTAAATACAGGAGCAGCAGAATACCGGATGTAAATATTACTCACATATTGTAGCTTCATATTAATTTTGAGGATTGGAAAGTGAGTTGCGTAAATAAGGCCCGCTCACATTGGAAATTCCTTTTTTTTAATGACTAATTTGTTGCTAATCTCGCGATTTTATGCAACTTCACCGAGCTTTAAGGAAATTCCTTTACGAAATTACGTTTCAAATAAATCGAAACAAAATTTCATTTTTGAAAGTTAATTCAAATTCCGTAAAGAAAATACTGATGTATGTTGTAGATCCATATACTAGTATGAATTTGCTACGTTCGAAACAAAATTATAAAAAAATGAATTTATGTGGAATTTATACGTGTATTCAAAATGCTTTCGAAATTTTGGATTGGATTGCCGAAGGTGGTAGGCACTTGTGTAATAAACATTTATATGTCTGCATATCCGTGTCTGGGGGTGTATATTACACTTATTCTAGTATATTTTAAGTGTTTCTAGGTATTTAACGTTTACTAACACCAATAGCGTAAGCAATAATTTACTTACTTTAAGGTTAGACTTAATTTGTGTGACCTGTTCAGCGGTATAACATTCATTATTGAATTTTGTTTCAAATCGAATGCAGCAAATTCATACCAGTCCCTGGACCTACCACATAAGTTACTAGTATTTTTTGTATAAAATTTGTATGAATTTCTATAGGCGAAGTTTCATTTAGATTTTTCCAAACAGTACTCTGTAACAAAATTCAGAGTGTATGTGACGAGCATTTATTTGGAAATTACTTTTTTTCTAAATATTTTCTTTTAAATTTTATTCAAAAAATTATATGAATTTCATCGTCTTATTTTGACACAAGCTTTTATTTAGCCACTAGCTGTTGCCTGCGGCGATTCCCTCGTGCTTAATGGTCCCACGGGAACATTCTTTCCAGATAAATAAAAAAATCCAAGTTACTCCCTATGTGTGCGCCAAATTTCATGAAAATCGGTTCAACAGTTTTTGCGTAAAGAAGTAACAAAAAAACATACAAACCTTCGCATTTATGATATAAGTTAAATTATTGTTTTAAATTAATAAACTTGAAAGATATCAGCAATTGATCTTTATTTTACAAGCAACATTCAAAGTCCCTGGTTACTAGCTGATAGTATTTATAAATAATGATTATTTATTGACAGGAGTTCCGAACATGAAGAACAACCAGGTCCAGAATTCGTGTCGGCTGGCGTATCACTCTTCGTCGGCGGTGGTACATGCGGAGGTGGTGTTCTTTACCGTCAAAGGACCGCACCAGGACCTAAGTCACCACCACACTTGGTACCACCAGCGTCTCACGACAGGCTTTGGATGTGGAAGTGCTTCAATTATACGTAAGTAAAGAATATAGATTATCTCTGTTTGACTACTCTACTAACTAAAACAACTACGACGTTTCATTTAATTTATGTCCAAGTAAGCCCGGGCTAAATAGGTAGAATATATATATCTCTCTCTCTCCTTCTCGGATCCCTGTCGGAGATTTGACGCCACCGTGAAAGAAGATGGCCGTAGTTTTTTTTGTAATTATTGAATTAAATTAATCTATTTTGGTAGCAATTTGTTTAATTTTATTCAGTGAAAGTTCACAAATGAAATAATCATAATCATTTCCTTGTTGCCGCCAAATCTCATGAAACGAGCTTGAGTAATCCTTCCAGCGCTTTATTCAAGACCTTGAAATTACTTTCTTTGACGATTTCTGACTAATTTAAAAGAATTTAAACCCGATTTTATTAAATCGAGTAACTTGCTTCAAATTTCAACTTAACTAAAGGCAAATACTAACGTCGTCAGTGCCAAGAACTAAAAAAAACATCCTTGACACAAGCGTATAACTTGAATTATGCTTACATTGGGATCAGATTCAATTTTTTGTAATTTATCCATGGATAATTATTTATTTATAATGAAGTAGGATTAGGTGAGACGGTGGATCAATACCCAGGCACACCTCTGTACTATCAGTGGTCTTATTAATAATATCCGCTTTGATCTCTAATAATAAATAAACAATACACACAAGTCACACAAATTGAATCGAACCCCAAAGTAAGCATATCATATACTTGTGTTATGGGTGTTAGTCGACGAAACCAATACATGGAAATACATAAGTAGATACCGGAACAAATTTAATAAACACCCAGACTCGGAAATGCAAACATATAATTGTTCATCACACAAAATAGCATATACGCAGCCCCCTCGAATAAAGAGGGCATGGATGGAAAACAATCTATGCTAGTCTGTTACGAGCTACTTGGCAGACGCAAATGGTTTCTTCTACTCGGCGAAACCGGACTATCATGGAAAATATTTACTGCTGTACCCCGCATATTTATTCTAATTCTCCTTTCTCCTTTACTATTTGATCTGACAACGTCTCATAATTCAATGAAGCCGGCTGCACGCACCAAAAAATATGACTCATGCGGCGTAACTTCACTCTGAGGCGTGCAATTTAAGGCTTGAAGTGCACAGAGTGCAAAGAGGCACAATCAGCCTCCGTTCTTATGACGTTGTCACATTCAACTATCGTCAGTAAACCGACTTCACAGACAAACACTTTTTTTAAAGAATATTTATATTATAAAGTAATTGTTAATTAATTGATCAAAAAAGCGTTAGAACTTGATGCGATACTGGTCGTATCGACTTTGTTGTTTGATGGGAAAAGTTTCTAATGGAAATTCTCTAAAGTAAAACTTGCTCATATTAAAAGCAAATTTTCCTTTGTATGAATTCATTAGTAGAATTAATCTTAAATAACAAGTGAAACCCCAAAAATAAATATCTATGTTATTAAAACTCTCTATTAATGCGTGATAGAAGTTTAAGATAATATGTATATGTGTGTCATCATAGTTTCAAAATGGTTGACCAATTAGGAAAGGATAAACGAATTAAATTATGCCTGTTTTTAATCTACAGTCTATTCTATTTATTTTTATATTTGTTGTTTTTTTATGAAAGATACTCGTATATAGGGAACTAACATTATGAAAGAGATAGACGTATATATTACTTTTTATAGCTCCTAAGTATGTCCCCTCTGTGGTCTAGCAGTCCGGTGTCGGACTTGACTTCTTAAGGTCCCGGGATCGATTCCCGGGTCGGGCAATGAAAAAACTATAAAAATTCGAATTTTTAATTTTCTAATAAAGATAACGTTGCCCGGGATTGGAAGACGTGCCAAGTAGGCGATAGGCTTGCTACCTATCACATTGTAGGACATAGTGTCTTCGGCTAGTCATGGGTGCCCTGGTTGTGCCTCTGCTTATCTCTTCGGAGATATAGGCGTGAAGATGCAACAATGAAACAATTTTATTATTGGAAGGCAAACAAGTAAAACAATTTTCCTGATGGCAAAAATACACACTTATAGGCACCAAAAGTGCTACTTATGCATTGTCAATCTAAACCTTGATTGTTAAACTTCTTACGAATAAGTTTAGGTACCTACCTATCCTGTGACTCTGAGAAAATAGTAAAACTATCAACTTCGTCAAAGTAAAATAATTACCTCCGACATCAGCTATAGTTAAGTTGGATACAATCTTTCATCCCCGATTTTAATCCATTTGTGGTGGATATTGTAATAGTAGCCCATATTTGAACTCGCGTCTCCATCTATATGTATCTAAAATTCCATCGAAACTCGTTCAAGCGGTTTAGCTGTAAGCGTAACAGAGTTTTACATTTATGATATTGGGATTAACTATTTCAAGCTTTTTATTGATGAGAAATGCTCTTTGTTAACCAATGCATCGGTAAAACTCAAGTTCGATTCTAACTAGGCCAGGGATTTGTAATGAACATAAAATGTCTATATACCCTCGGTCCTCGGTATCAGAGTTATTTATCTCTCCCGCGGGAAATAGTTTAGATATCGGGATAAAACGAAGCCTTTGTTATTACCTAGCCTCCTATGTTATTATTGTACATGAGCCCAATAGGAAATTTTGCAACGACTCAGGGGAGTCAAAAAATCATATGTGAATAAAAATAAAATACTTAACACTTAACACTTGCATAACAATTTGTGATTATCAGGTTTCTTATTTATATTAGTTACATTGTTTTAAAGTATGTCATTGTTAAGTTTTTTTTTTACATTGTTTTTATGTTTAGGTTATTTATTTATTGTGCATGATGCCTCCTACTGTTTCATCGCAGATTCTAAATTTTAGGGTTGGCTGGAAGAAATCTGTAGACCTAGAGATAAGCCCACCTTTTGTGCATTTCTGTATATCACTGTCCATTTATATTTTAAGTCATAAATTGTGTACAATAAAGAATTAAATAAATAAATAAAATTATTAAAATTATATTTTATATACAGGGTAACATTTAAAGTACCAGGGTAACGTTTAAAGTATTTTCCCCGTGTTGGTCCGGGCTCCTTTGCATCCCCGTGTTGGTGCGGGCTCCTTTGCAGAATAGATCATCTGCCTTTCTTGCCAGGCAGCTCGTAAAAGGCGAGCATAAGCTTACCGTCGCTAACACCGTGACATCTGACTAGGTGGTAGAGTTTCGCAGCGACTCGCCCGGATTGGTACCACACGCCTTACCTATTCCTGCCGCCATAACGTCATGACGTGTTCCGGTCCGGAGGGTAAGGTAGCCGGTAAACTTACTTTTGCTTGAGGTCTAACATCCTGACCTCAGGTTGGCAACGCATCATTAACATCTTTGGTGTTTCTAGGCGGCGTGAATTTCTTACCATCAGGAAATCCGCCTGCTTGTTTGCCTTCCTATAACATAAAAAAAAACAGCCAAATTTTGAGAAACGATTAAATCGATACCAATTTCGATCGATGTAATAATTAAAAAAATACAAGATACATGGTCACAAAAAACAAAGCATAAAACTGGTTGCTACCTTTACCGTTCCTACTGTAGTCGCATTCGCAGGCTGGTGACGTCTCGAGTCTTACCAGGTACGACATAGTTTGATAACAAATGAAGCATTTTAGCGGACTACTTTAAATGAATGTTTATAAAAGTAAATATTACAATTCGCCAATGATATTTTAAATGCAGTACCATTAAAGCTTTAACCCCCTTACAATAAAATTTGGCCAGTACTTTCAAAGTAACCCTGTATATAGTATTCAAAACAAGATGTTACACTTACATAAAATACAACAAACTATGTATAAAACAAATGATCGCCTCTGGTCTAGCGATCCACGTGTTGGGCTTGACTGCATGAGGTCCCGGATTCAAATCCCGGATCGGGCAACAAAAAAAAATTTGGTTTTTCCAATTTTCTAATAAAAAAAACGATTGGATATATGCCCGGTTGGCGATAGGCTTATCACCTATCACATTGTGGGACTTAGTGTCGTCGGCTAGTCCGGGATATGGGCGTGAAGATACTTTACAATATTCCTACGTGTAAACGCATCTGTGATACTCCTGGTGTTGCAGATGTCCGTGGGCGGTGGTAATCACTTTCCATCAAGTGACGCACTTGCTCGTTTGCCTATAACATAAAAAACTGTAACACAAACAAATAATTTCAGTTATTCATTTTTACTATCCATTATTACTCAATCTGTAAATTACCTTTTCAATACAGCCGCCATTAGTTCACATTCCGTTTAAAATCATCAAATTGGTTTCCGAACATTGTTCCACGATAAAATAATTTCCGAACGCATTGTAATGTCAGTTTAATCAACACACGATAACAAGTTTGGCGTGTAACAGGCGTACACAATTATTGTAGTCTTGTTAAACAAATTATGTGTTCATCAACATATTTATTACTAGTGATCGCCCGTTGGTCGAAATTCGACCACAATAAATTTTAATACCTTGTTGATAAGAAAGTCATCTTCATTTCTCAAGACCAAATACTTTGCTTCCAAACTTTTTAATGCGCCATCCGTGATCTTTTATCGTTGTCACCAATAAATTTGTTTGTGTGTGTCAAATGCATGGTAGTGTGGGTAATGTTTTATTTATTGATTTAATGTATTTTATAAGAATTATTATTGAAAAATATTAACGTTCTGCACTTATCCTACACATAAACTATAAGTGTGCCAAATTTTATGCTCCTGCGTCCTCGCAATTTTCATTAAAAGTGGTCTAAAGTTTTGGCATCACGTATTAACATATATATAAGTAACCTTAGCTGGTGCCGAGGCCAACTAGGGTAACTCAATTTATTTACCATTTCTTTTGTATAAAAAAACAATCAACTAGTTTGCGAATTTCCTGCTAGTTACAAATAATTTCAGTTATTCATTTTTACTATCCATTGTAACTCAATCCGTAAATTACCTTTTCAATACAGCCTCCATTAGTTCACATTCCGTTTAAAATCAACAAATAGGTTTCCGAACATTGTTTCACGACAAAATAATTTCCGAACGCATTGTAATGTCAGTTTAATCGACACACGATAACAAGTTTGGCGTGTAACAGACGTACCAAATTATTGTAATCTTGTTGAACAAATTACTGGTTCATTTATTTATTATGCTTTTTATATATTGTGCTAGCTATTATTCGCAGCTTTGTGTTGAAGTTAGCTTTTTTTTAATAAAAACGTTTAAATATAGGGATATACATACATATCTTCACTCCAATTCCCTTATAGACGCCGGGCAAAGACGCCGGATTCGGAGACCTCTCGACACCACCCTCGGATAATGTTCAAGCGATTCTAAGAACTTTTTTCAAAATGCAAGCCATCTCTTTTCCCTCCCGACTCATCTTTGCAACTTTTTACATGAAACTATGGAATTGTTTTAGATAGGATAAAGTTTTACTTGTGCTACTTTTAAAAGCTTCATATCAAAAGGTGTTTTAAAAACCTTTAGCACCCAAATAAATCCTTACTATTTGGAAATGCCAAAGTATTTTTACCTGTATTTATGTTACTTTTATACGCTTAAATTTCAGGACTGATTTTATTAAACTCAATTCACGAGTAGAGTTCAAACAAAGGCTATTTTTTTATATAAAAATCGACCCCTAAAAGACTGTTAATGGTGTTAAAAAGACTAATCTTTGCTAAGTCACAAATAAACAGCTAGCAAAATATTGTTTGTGCCTAGACACCCCAAAGGTAGTAATAGTGCATCGCCAATCTGAGGCCGGGATGTTAGGCCTCAAACAAAAGTAAGTTGTGGTGGCAGAAATAGGTGAGGCGGTGGTATCAATCCGGCCAAGTTGCTGCGAAACTCTACCGCCTAGTCAAATGTCACGCTGTTAGAGACGGTTAGCCTATGCTCGCCTTTTACGAGCTGCCTGGCAAGAAGGCAGATGGTCTATTCTGCTAAGGAGCCCGGACCAACACGACCACGGTATAGACCACGGGGAAACTGCTTGCTTGCGCTTTAATCTAAACTTGCAGTCCTCACGACAATGGTCAGTAACAGAAACTGACGCTGACTGACTATATTCTGCAAAGAAACCCTGAACCAGTACTGTCTATTTTGAATAAGTGATAGCTTATAATATATGTATATTACTAATAAAACTTACGCGCGCGTTGATCTGTTGTGTAACTTCACTTTTGCTAATAAAAAATAAAGTTACAAACCAAATCAAAGCGCGCGTAAGTTTTATTAGTAAGGAGCTAGAATATTAGCTTAAGCATAACTTATGCAAGGGCTCGTTGGTCGAGTGGTAAGCGTACACGTCCAACTCCACCGACTACCCACGAGGCTCAAGTTCAATTCCTGATGAAGGTAGACATTTTTCTAACGAACATTTGGGTGTTTGTATTTCTGGGTCTGGGTGTATTTCAAATGCGTTCTAATATTTCATTAAATTTATACTTTTACTTTTTTAGGTATTGCGATATCTTAGTATCGTTGACTAACACCTATAACACAAGCATATAATTTGCTTACTTTGGGGTTAGATTAAACTTCTATTTATTTACTTATATTTATTTTGTTTTCTTCAGGTCCCAACTATCAACTGACGGAGTGACCATCGCAGCACCATCAGAAGCTGGTAGGTGGTCGCTATGGGCTCTGTCGCTGTCCAACCGGGGTCTGCGGTTCTCTGCACCACGAACCATCAACGTATTTCGCCCGATACAACTGGACTTCGCCCTACCTCTCGCTTTGAAAGTCGGTGAAACCGTGGAAGTGGATGTCAAGATCACGAACAATATCAACAACTGCATGGACGTGAGTAGAGAATGTTTGAATCTAGAGGGCTGTAATAATATGATATATTCATTGATAGAAGAAGGCGTTACTTTGCGGAAATCCACACTTAAATCTAAATAAAATTATTTGATTTGCAATTTTTCGCCAAAAAATGTGTATACGTGTAACAAAACAGACAAAATAGTGCGCTAAGAATGAATTGGACTTACCGGAAGCTATTTTATTAGCACCAACAATACACATACTACTAAAAACTCAACGTACGTTTTGTTGGTGCTAATTGAACAGTTTAGTGGTGTGTATTGTGTGGAGCTGGATATATTTGGGAGTTTTAGCTTCCGGTAAGTCCAATTCATTCTTAGCGCACTACTTTGTCTGTTTTGTTACACCATAATACGTATACACATTTTTTGGCAGAAAATTGCAAATTCAATAATTTTATTTAGATTTATGATATATTCATCTTTAACCAGCCGCTCCGGCGAACTTTGTGCCACCCGTTCGTATGGGAGAAATGAAACTGTTGTTTTTTCCTCAGTGTCCTCACAGTTGAACGGTTCAATCGTTCTTGAGTTATAAATAGTGTAATTAACAAGACTTTCTTTTTTATATATAAAGATAAAAAAATGAATCGCTAAGCACATAACTTTCGTTCGACTAGACCGATTTGACTAATTCTTTTTTTTGTCCTGTTAGTTACTATCAGGAGAAGGTTTTCATGAAGAGGAAAACCTGGAAAGATTTAAGAAAAATGGGAAAAATAATACTTTATTATTTCCCACACTGAACGGGTGGAACAAAGTTCACCGGGACAGCTAGTTTATAATAAAATTAGCTGTTTCGAAGATCTTCGTTCCACCTTTTTGTGCAAATTGAAATGTTGTTTTTCCTGGTTTCCTTACATTTAAACGGGATATCCTATGTCCTTCTCCAGGTTCTTACCTCTCCGTTAATTACCAGCCAAATCGGTTTAGCTGTTTTTTTAGTTTTATAAATAGTGTAACTAACATGAACTTCTTTTATTTCGATAGAACAAGAATATACTCATTTATTGAATTTCACTACAATATTATTTTAATATTATATTAACAATTGGCCTCGGACAAAGACAACCTTATGACATATGCTACAACGCTTCTTTTATGGACATGGACATTTACCAACCCAGAAATAATACTGCTAAAGAACTTGTGGTAACCCCACTGCTAGTTGAAATAATAATAATAATAAATAACAATAAATGTTCCTGGACAAGTTACACAAATTGAATGGTTAGATTCAAAGTAAGCAAATTATATGCTTGTGTTATGGGTGTTAGTCAACGATACTAATACATAGAAATACTTAAATAGATACCAGAATAAATTTAATAAACACCCAGACCCGGAAATGCAGACATCTAAATGTTCATCACACAAATGTCTGCCCCCGTCGGGAATCGAACCCGAGCCTCGCAGTTGGTCAGCGTAGTTTGGCGTGTACGCTAGCCACTCGACTAACGAGGCGGTCAATTTTAAAACTACCCTCGCTTAAGATAACTTTTAAAATCAACATGAAGATAAAATCATAGTGTATGAATAAAAAAATAAAAGTTTGACCTAATCCCTAGTTGCACAAGTGGGAAAACAACGTCAACTTAAAGATGGTGTGGATTATTATCACCACTAAGGTCGACGTATCACTGTTCGACGTATTATGAATACAGTACATCGACATTTCAAACATCGATATTCCGTAGTGCAGTCATCTCCATGTTCATAGACAACGGTTGACTGTTACCAACAAATATCCGCTTGTTATCTATATAACAAGCGGATATTATAGAAGACAGACTATCTTAGACAGACAGACAGACTAGTCTTCTATAGCTTTTCTATTCTCAAAATGTTTGCACTACGGAAAATGTGTCTTGTAACGCTCGCTGACCGCATTCGTAACAGTGAGATCTGAGAAAGAGTGGGATTGAAAGAAAGTGTTGGTGTTAAAATGCGAAAGGACATGCTCCGCTGGTTCGGTTATGTGGAAAGAATTACAGATGAAAGATTGACAAAGCAGATATACAATGCGAATGTGGATGGATGTAGGTACCCGGCGAGACCAAGGCTGACATGTCACGATCAGATCCATCAGATATTATCCGAGGGTGGTGTCAAGAGTCTCCGAAACCGGCGTGTTTGTATGAAAAGGGTAATGAATGTGAAGGAAGCAAGACAGATTTGTCAGGATCGTGAGGTCTGGCCTACCCCGTAAGGGACTTGGCGTAAAGATATGTATGTATGTATGTAAAATGTTTGTGGATGTTCAAATCTGTTCCTTATAATTAGCAGTTTCCAAAACTTACCATACTTACTCCACAGCCCTATATTTAAGCATAATGTTGATGGCTTAACTAGGGATCAGATTATATGCATAATGTGAATGTGGACATTTTTGCATTTTTAAACGGTAATAGCGTATTGTAGTTAAGGTCTTCGTATCATATTATTGTTATATGAGAATGTTGATGGATGGATTTAATAGAAAAGTACCCCGGGAGCTTGAGGTTGACATTCCACGATTAAATCGTTCGTGTGTTATCCGAGGCTGGTGTCAAAAGTCACTGAAATAGGCGTATTTTTATGAAAAGGGTAATGTATGTGGAGGAATCCATTAAGGTCAGCAAGGCACGTGAAATTTGACATTTCATGCTATCTGCCTCCCACGCAAGGGACTTGGTGTAAAGATATGTGAGTGTGTATAAAACTGAATCTTAATTTCTCTTAGCCAGTCACACCTGAACATGTGGAACAATTTTGACATGGTCCAGAGCACCTATCATTGGTCAAGTTTAGTTATTTTGACTCAAACTAATCTAGTTTTGCCTTTTAATTAATCAAAAAAATCATAATTTGTCAAGGCAAAATGATTATATCCTTACCTAAGCCCATTAAGTAAGATTAAACTGTATCGAGAAAACACTAATTTTTTATGAATACTTCACTTACGCATTTTATCTGAACAAAATAATGATGCCACCAAAATGACTAAACTCACGCAATACGTGTAGAAAAATAATGATACGACATTTGCTTCCATCTTTCTTTCAATCCCGCTAAAACTCCTTTGTAAATATTAGAAAGATGTTGCTAATATATTCCCGCTCTTCGTAACTAAGCAACGCTCTTTTTAAAAATTCTTTCTTCAATTTGGTTCCAGTTTAATTTTCATTCAGTCTAGTTCGCGTCAACTGAATTGCTGCTAATAATGATACTAAGTGCTTAAACAAAAACAAATGAAACATAATAGATATTATTAACACCATAGTGGTGGCGATTCTGCTGCGCACTTGCTAAACTAATTTTAAGTTTTCGATATCTCCTTTCAATAAAAATAATAGAAAAAGACAAAACACGTTTAGTGGTATCATATTAATTTTTACGTAACATCTACAGATGTTAAATCCTCATTGATTAATAATCTTAAAATAAAAGAAATCAATAAACCGCGAGAAATCCTACATTAAATGTAGCTAAGAACTATATTTTGAACCAAAAATCCGGATCGAAACCAGTCTATGGGTTCAGAAACACACACATATAGACTTGTCAAACTTATAACACCCTTCGAGCGAGGATTAACATGCCCGGACTAATTTGATGTATGTAAAATGTTATGTTTATTTTTTGTTTAATTGGTAAAAAAAAAGCATAATAGATATCCTTGTCTAGTAATAAGGGTTCTACGTGGTTGTAAACACTGATTGTAACCATTTGTTTGCATCCGTCTGAACCTTAGATTTAATATAAATTTATTAGTAATCGGAAATGGAAACGAAGTTTCCTCTAAGGCTACTTTCGCCGTCTTGAAGTAGATTTAATCCAAATTTGATAATAATCAGAAGATGAAAAACAAAGTTTCCTCCAAGGCTACTTTCGTCTGGAAGCGTGATTACCATCATCTAGAACGTATTTAAATTAAGTTTAGTTAGAGCTCAATAGAATTACCGCCCCTAATATCCAAATTTAACTGATATAAATGGTAATATGTACGGAGATTTATAGCAATATAAACATCAAAACCGAATAATTTTAACCAAACGCACTCAACTATAAACCCTTGCATAAATACAAAAGGTTCATTTCACTGTAATAATTGATTTGTATCATAGCATTAAATTAATTTGTTGGATACAATTTGTACAAACACACGATAACATTTACAAGGGAAGGTCCTGAATAAATACATTTTATTTCCTTTAACTAAGGTTTTGATTTTCCGGTCACCGATTTTATGTTCGCAACCAAGCAGGGTTAACCACATTAGCACAGAAAGCACAAAGAGATGTTCACTTTAATTTATTTACGGGGGAAAGTTACGCAAAACTGAACATCTTAATTTATATTAATTTTATTAAAAAAATACTGTGTTTTGTACGAGAGGAGTACTATGAATTTGACGTAAGGGTGTGTGTGAATGTGTGTGTAAGTGTGTGTGTTTTCTGGGATTCCATCATCAGATTCGGTCTTAGTGTCAATGGGACCTCCTCTAAAGTACATTCTTTCAAATACAAAAAAATATCTACAATAGCACAACTTTTTGTGCACTTTTGCTGCACCTGTATTTTGTATATTTATGCTTTTTGTGTGCAATAAAGTTTTAAATAATAAAGATAATAAAAATAATAATGACCAGGGCACCCACGACTAGTAGTAGAGACGACGTCCCACAATGTGATAGGTGGCAAGCCTATCGCCAACTGGGCTCATATCTAATGCCGGGAACTTATTTTTTTTAAATTGGGATTTACTTTTCATGTTTTTATACCTGACCCCGGAATCGAAATCGGAATCTCAAGAAGTCAAGTTCTACGACGGACCGCTAGAAAATCGGAATTTTCAGGAACGACAGAGAAATCAATTAACATACCTCAAATTAATAAAAAAAATGTAGGAGTCAAACATTTTACCTCTTCCTTTTTTGAAAATCGTTTAAAAAGTAAACAATGTATCCATTTATTACAAAAACAATAACGTTTTAGCGATCTGGGTAGCACTTCCTTTTAAATGCGTCAAAATATTTATGTTTTGAAACTCCACTCTTCCGTGATACGTTTTAAACCGTGATACACGGGATACATTCATATTATTTTTGTTTAACAACTGCATACAAATTTTGTAACATAAATAAAATGATTTAAATGGGTTAACATGTTGGTTTACGTAAAATGTTTGCGCAATGTTTTTCAACATAACATTTTTTTTCATTATTTTTTTTTATTACTTACTTCGCTCCTTTCTGGAGCCAGTTACAACCGTTAGACCGTTAGGCCATGATACCATGTCTTCCGTATTAATTAATTATAATACAGTTATTAGTCACTATGTGCAAATCATGTCGGGATCTTGAGTAAAACGGTGGCTTCGTTAGGTACTCAATCGTCTATTGAGATTTTGCGGCAGCGAGGAAATTGACGATACTCTAATTTCTTCATGATTATTTCATTTGTGCACTTTTACTTAACAAAATTGAACTAATTACCACCTAAATTAACCAGTTTTACCTAAAATTAACACAAAGTTCCGAATTTATTAATTAAAAAAAACTACGACCATCTTTTTTCACGATGTTAACAAAACTGTTTTTTTTATTTATAAAATATGTCCCTTTAGCCATACAGTCATGTCTCCCAAATTATATTCCTTTTTTATTTTTAATTCTCTTTGTCCGTTTTTTATGATATAGTCTTAAGTCGTAAATATTTTACTCGTGCACATCAACCGAGCAAAATTCAACAGTTACAAAAAACTGAGACCATCTTGTTTCATAATGATGCCAAAACTCTACAGCAGATTTATGCGGACATACACATGTATGACTGTATTACTGTACTATATTAAAGCAGATAATCTTCTAATTGTTTACTTTGCTTATGCCGCGCCTCCTAGCCCTACATAAATCCGTAATCGTGATTCTATGAACGACCCCGATGGCAAACAAATTGTGAACGCACGTGCGGTTCCAAAATCACTTTATATTTCACGATGTGCCCAATTTTTACGTCCCGTATGAATAAATGAAATTGCTTTTTAACCAACGTTGAAAAAGAGTATTAAGTTTCATGGTTTTGATACTTAGCACGTTTTTCCTTTAGCACTTCCGCCTGTATTGTTTTGTACTCTTCTCAAAGCCTCAACATCTCACACCCAAATACCCAGAGTTTTACTATTATTATTTCTTCACTCTAGTTAGTACGTAAATATCTTCACTTCAGATAGTACGTAAATACTTTAAAAAGACACCCGTTTTAACCATATTGGTCCGGGTTCACTGAGTCGATTAGATCATCTGCCTCGTTTCAAGGTAACTTATAAAAAGCGAGAACTGGTTAAAAAATAGTTCATCGCTAACTTGTCCACGCTGGATGATGGTAGAGTGCTGTGAAGTTGCTTCTTATATTTGCACAATTAGCCTCACACTTCGGCCGCAGGACAAAAACTCACCGACAACATTTCTTGCGTGTAAAGGGTGCGGTTATCTCTTGTCATCAGAAGAATCGCGTGTTAAAATACAGCAAACAAACGCTGTCTTTTAGTAAAAAAAAGACAACTTGCTGTTCCACATGTTAATAATATATTAGACTACTAATTTCCTGGTTACCGGTATTAAAACCCTGCTTCTTCCATTTGTTCGGTTACTAAGAAATTTGAAAATGAGAATAAAAATGAAAATAAATTTACTTACAGCGAAAACATAGAAACAGTAAAAACATAAATTAGATAATAACAGAATAATATCGTATTAATTATGTATAACGCTGAGAGTTTTTAACATCTTAATCTAACGACGGTCCTCTCACTAGGTAAGCCTGTGTTGTGAGAAGCAACTTCAATCACATATTGCTATAACTATTTTCAGACTGGCATCAACTAATCTAAATTACAAATACTTTAAAACTAATTCAAAGTTTGCAAATATAATAATTAATTACATTAACCAAACAATTACAGTAAGGGCCACATGCACGCTCTATAGATGTATTGTATGACCTAGGGCCACTTGCACGTTCCTGGGTTAAGCTTAGTAACGGGTTAAACTGCCAAATACGTATTGAATTAGTCCTATGTTAGAAGCTAACTTTGAGTTAAATATTTAACCCAGGAATGTTCAAGTGGGCCTTAAACTGTCAAATTTATGCTCTGGGCTAGAAGCTAACTCAGATTTAAAACGAGCAAGCGGCTCCCAATGAAATTAGTGTTTACTCGACATCAAATCTTCAGTGCTACTGTATGTCAAGGTAGATAACCATTTTGAAACAATTCTTCTTGCTTCACACAACGACTTTTCTTTTATATTACAGTTTTTAAGAACGAAATTGTAGATACGGGCTCGTATAAATTCTACAAAACGGTGGGCAAATACAGTCTTAACTTAAGGTATTGGTAAACGATATACTCTTTGCTGTAGCATGGTGCAGTGGTCATGCGAATCTTTAATAGATTTATGAACCGCAATACAAACAATTGTCGTACACTGACTTTATTATAGACGATTTAAATAAACAACTAACTGTGCCGCGATTTTGTTCACGTGGAATTTAACGAAAAATTGTTTAACTTTAATTTTTTCTAAAAAAAAGTAGCGTATTTTACTCCTAATTAAATCGGATATCTGCCAGTAAAATTCTGTCAACATCGGTTCAGTCGTTTCAGATATTAGTCGTAACAGACACACATAACAAAAATTGTAAAAAAATGCTATTTTGTTATATGGAACAACTATAATTTTATACGCACGCAGTAAAATGCAGCTACTTCAGTATTACAAAAACACTCCAATTTTGTCTATTTCTATGGACTGGAATAATTAACAAAACTAGTAGTTGCCCGTTGGTCGAAATTCGACCATAAAAAATTTTAATATCTTGTTTATGAGAACGCCATCTTCATATTTCAAGACCAACTATTTTGTTTCAAAACATTTTAGTGCGCCATCTGTGATCTCTTATCTATGTTATCATCAATATATTTGCTTGTGTGTGTCAAATGCATACTAATGTGGGTAATGTTTTACTTATTGATTTATTGAACTTTATAAGCATTATTATTGAAAAATATTAGCGTTCTGCACTTCTCCTACACATAAAATATAAGTGTGCCAAATTTTATGCTCCTGCGTCAGCGAAATTTTCTTAAAAATGGGTCCAAAGTTTTGGCATCACGTATTAATAAATAGATAAGTAACCTTAGCTGGTGCCGAGGCCAACTTGGGTAACTCAATTTATTTATCATTTTTATGTCTCGAAAGACAATCAACCAGTTTGCGAATTTCCTGCTAGTAATAAACACACATCGCAACCAGAAATGTAAAAATTTAAGATAAATCAATGTCCTTACGTCTACTGAGCACTATTATTTATTATAAGCCCTTACGTTCTGTGTTGTTACGGCCCTTTACTCGATAGTGCCCTCCTAGATTATATATAGGGTGATATTTAAAATATCAACCAAATTTTGAGAAATGATTCGGAATCGATAACAATTTGGATTAATGTAGTAATCAAAAATGAAAAATAAACGATTTACATTTTTTGTCCAACGCAAATACAAGATGGGTGTTTGTTACGTAAACAAAGAATAAAACTGGTTCCCACCGGCCGCAGTCGCTTTCGCAGGCTGGTGGCGTTATGACTCTTACTAGATACCTGATACGACATAGCGTGACAACCAGTAAAGCATTTTTAAGGACTATTTTAAACGAATGTTTATATTTTATAAAAGAAAATAACCTTATTTTATCAAAATTTAGCTGGTCCTTTTAAAGTAAGTCTGTATATGAAAACTTTAAACAATGGAAATAGTAGTAACTAAGAGAACTAAAGTTTAGACCAAAAGCGCTTTAGCTTTCGATACGTAAGTTACTGAACGTAATCAAATGCGTCTTATGGTAAAGACTCTGAAGTTGAATTAATCCCCTTGTGTAAGTTTACGGGAAGAACTGACGTTAATACAGTGGAAATAGGTCTATTCAAATAATCCATACTAGTAGAAATACATGTAATTTTGAATACAGACGAGATGTCTGTATATTTAAGGCTATATCACTAAATAAAAAAAAGACGGTTTGCACTCCGGGAGTGCCGGCAGAAGTAAAAACTTGAATATTAACGTTATGCATTTTTGATATTTTGGGATGGTTAGTGAATAATTTTGCACGAATTGCATTAATTATCAGTATGAAAGTACTATCAATTAAGCACAAATATTATTTTAATATCAATAATCTGCGTTTGGCTTGACAAAAACTCGCTAAAGTAAGACCACGTGACGACTAGCTGCATCTTCATAATATTATCTGTACATCGAACATTGTTCGTCTACACATAAAGCTTATTTTCAAGATGGAACAAATAGAGCAATATCTGTTGATATTATACGTATCTGCTATCAGTGAGCATGTAATGGTAGGTATATTGCGGCTCTTGGGAAATATCTAAGCAATACAAAAACAGCAATTAATCTACGTTTTATTTTAGATCTCGCGTCGTCTTATTCGCGCATGCGCAGTGTGTCGTTTTACGTTCTGAAGATCTGACGCGAGTTTAGAAGTTTTTACCCATTCCAAAAAAGTGCACAACGCTGTTCTAAAGAAGTTTTCAATTCAAAAAATGTTAAAAGTGAAGTATCTTCATGCCCGTATCGCCTAAGACGTAGGCAGAGGTACCACCAAGGCACCCACGACTATTACTTTTCATTAACCGTAGACAAAACCTTTATGTCATCTCAGTCAGTCAGTCATCTCAGTTTTCAAACAAAATTACAATATGTAAATCGGTTCATCCGTTCAAAAGGTATGATGTCACAGCAGATACACCTACCCACACGTCAAACTTATAACACACTTTTTTCTGTTGCCTGTACCTGCTCCTGTCGGAAGCTGACTTTTTTTTGTAAATGGTCAGTGGCATTAGAGTGTATCCTAACCCTTTCGCTAGCGCGTGAAAAAATCGCTTAGAAATCGGTTCTTCCGTTCTATAGTAATGATGTCACAAACAGAAAAACAGTCACACACACACAAAGAGAGAAAGAGAGACACACCAAACTTATAACGTCCCTCTTCTTACGTCACGGTTAAAAAAGTTTTTTTGGTACACAAAAAATTACATAGATATTTTGTGATAGGTATGAACGATACCGAACATGCACGCGGCTCTACTAAGAGATAACCGTCACATAGAGACCCGACACACGATATAAGTGAGCACTGACGTTATTAGCAAATAAAGTAAGGTGGCAATCAAAGCAGACTGCTGTACAGCAGGTGGTAAAGACCACCTAGTTTCTTCTGAATGCACGATAGAAATAATCCAGCATCTAATTTACTAGATCATTTCACTAGTGGGCGTTGGGGTCATCACACTCTAGAATACCTAAAACTAATAACTTTTTGAGCTCCTTAACGATGTTGATATTCGATATCAAGAGGTGGGTGGAGGCTGAAGATGTGATAGAAGCATGTAATATTACCCCACGCTTTGATATCTTCCACTATTCACTTTGAAGTTTGCTGAAAAAGAACTTCGTCCTTCAATGTAGGTATGATTTTTCTGTTTTATTTTTCAAAGAGTCAGACTTCTTCATAATCTTCAACAGACTTCTAAAATGGAGGAAGGCATAAGTTCGAGTTCTTTATTTTTTATCTATGTAACTATATAAAAATCAATGCCACTTTTCGTTGTAATTTTATAACTCAAGAATGGACCCACATAGCTAAACCAAATGTTTAGGCTTTGTTTTTACTATTTATTAGATGGTTTATGTGATGCTTTCATATAATCGATATAGCGGCTCTTCATTTATCACATTTTCGAAGTTATACTTCTTTTGGCGCGTTAGGAAAAAATGATGAGGATAAATTTTTACGATGCGCGCGCACACCGTCACGAAAAACCGATATGATGAAGTTAGCTATAGATAACATTTTAGTTTTTCAAAAAAAGGTACCTTAAATATTAAATAAACTTTATTTAACTAAATAATGCATTATAATAAAACATTTAATGTATTAAATACCTTTTTTCTATGGTTAGTGTCATTTTGTCTGCAAATGTAAAATAAGGCAAATGATAAAATTTTTAAAAAGATTTTTATCTTATTACGCCGAGGAAGTATAACTTCTAACGCGTTTACATAAGTACACACACTTTTTTTTTTATTACAAAAGAATTCAATGAATGGCACAGCATTTGTTAATGGGTATTTTTTAGTTAAATTGAAACTTCTTCAGATGGGGATTGTGCTGTCATAATGAACCTTTTTGAGTTGTTTTTTTTTTCATTTTTCATTTTGTTGTGTTAATGAAACACTTTTTTGTTTCAAATAAAATAGATTCAAAGTTCTATTTTTTTATATATTTCAGTTTATACGTAGTGGAGCACTTACCGGGCCGCTAGTTAATTATATTTGTAAGCTTGTTTATTCTGGAAAGGCGTACCTCCAACCACACCCCAAACATCAGACAAATCTTGTACTTTTTGTATATTAATTAACACATTTTTATACTTTTATAAACTTTTTTTAGCTTGTAAAGTGCGTATGTTTATTCGGGTGAAATTTTTGCAATTTGTTCCACTTCTTATTTATCGATTAAGCTGACATTTTGCATGAATGTGTGAATCGAATGACATTTTAAAATTATTATGAAATGAAGCTGATCTTATGGAGGTGAATGGTGGCCGTAGGCACTCCTAAATTTCCTAATATTGTCCTACCTTATTTGGGATTTACTACAATCACTACATAGTATAAAACAAAGTCGCTCTCCGCTGTCAGTCTCTTTGTATGCTTAGATCTTCAAAACTACGCTACGGATTTATGCGTATTTTTATAGGTAGAGTTAATTAATGTATAAATAAAGAATTGCCTATGCGTATAATAGCAAAGAAGTTTGATCACCCGTGCGAAGTTGGGACGGTCTGCTAGTACTTGAAAAAAAAAATTCACACTTAAACATAGTTTTGGTTGAAAACCTATTAATTCAATTTAATATTATGTAAACTAGAATGTCATTAACAGACTATCATACTACTTACATTATAAATGCGAAAGTTTGTATGTTTGTTAGTTTGTTACTCCTTCACACAAAAACTGCTGAACCGATTTTCATAAAATCTGGCACACTCGTAGAGTGTAACTTGGATTAACACATAGGATAGTTTTCATCTCAACAAAATATTCCTGTGAGACCATTAACCACGCGGGCAACGCCATGGGCAACAGCTAGATAAAATATTTTATTTTCCTGTTTGCCTTAATATAAATTCCTTCACTTCTTTTTATATATACCGTATCTATATCTTGGTTATATAACGATTAATTGCATGTAATCATTATAACAGTTTTCTGTCGTGTTGGTCCAAACTCCAAGTTTGCTAGGTAAAAATACAATTTGCATTTTTGTGTAAGGAGCGAGCAAATATTAAAAGGATAGAAGGAAAATGTCATATTCCGATACAGAGGATAGAGTAGCGGGGACACTCCTACGACCTAACACCTCGTCCACAAGATAGCAACGAACCTACAATATTTATGGTGTCTATAGGCAACGGTGATCTCTTACCATCAGGAGAGACGCGTGTGTATGTTGTTGTTGTTGTTTATTTATTTGCCTTCAGTAGTGTACATATTAGATCTTACATTCTATACATAGTGCTTACTACTATACCAATGATTGGCATGCAAATATAAAATAATTATTTTAAAAGACGTTAAATTAATCCACATTTAAAATTTTAAAAAAATAATGAAAAAATAATGTTAAATAACAAATAATTACATGTTATCGATTAATGTCAAAGAAATAATATTAGGTACATAATGTCAAAATAATAATTAATAATAGTCATGTAAATTCGGATAGTTTTAAGTAAAATTCAATAATTCAAATTAAAAAAGAAAACATTATATATAACCATATAACTTTACTTGGATTTTACTGCTAGAAAGTGTTTGTCTGCAAAATATTCATCTAAATTGTAGTATACTTTTTCTTTAAGGCACCTAGTTATCACTCTCTTGAAACGAAGTATAGGTAGTTCCCTGATATTTTGTGGAATTTTGTTATAAATTTTAATTAGCATAGCATGACAGTTTTTCCTATAAAAGGCTGTCCTACCTGAAGGTACTTCCAGTTTAGCGGGATCCCTGGATGCAAACTGTTTGTTCCCATTGTTTTTTTTATATAAATCAATATTATTTTTCACAATTAAACCCGCTTCTAAGATGTACAGTGATGTAAAAGTTAACAATTTCATTGATCTAAATTTAGGTTTGCAAGATTCAAAACGTGATATGTGGCATAGCGCCCTAATACATTGTAAGCACATATGTAAAACTGTAATTTTTTTAAAAACATTTAAGGATACCTTTTTGTTAAGAACGCACGACGACCTGTAAACGTATAACATAATAACATATAATATAATAATATGCAGAAAATAAGAAGCATAAAACATGAAAAGTATTTCATACAAAAAAGCAACGAGTGTCGTTCCGGGTCTGATCTCCACTACGAGAACAAAGAAGAAAGAAGAAACTCTGGAAGAACCTCTGCAAGAAGAACCTCTGCAAGAATACTGGAAGAAATACTGCAAGAATATTTCAAGCTTTCTGCGATACGGGAGAATCAAAACTTCGCAGCCAGCGGGGGTCCGTTATATATATTTATAGGTGGTCCTTTGAGAACGGATCACCAACACTTTTTTTAGATATAATCTGTTTATTTCCTTACAAATAAAATTGTGTTATTATAATTATCCAATACTTACAAAACGCTTAGTTTTTTTCATAATCAAAATCTTTATTTGCTATAATAGGTATTGAACATTTGGTAGTGTTGATGAAAAATATTATGATTTGCTTTTTTGGCGTCGATCGATATGTAATCTATCCAGGGACATTTATATATTATGATAAACACTTTAAAATGCAAGGCATTTTCTGCTTGATACAAATTAAGAAATAGATCTTAATTCTACAAATCTAGTAAATCGAGGTTCCCTTGTAATCAGTACACCAGCTAACGTCGCTGTCCCAGTTAAAATTTTACTCGGGAGACTTGCTGAACTCCTCTCGACGTTCACGCCAACTCTGGAATATTAAATCCAGTATTAAACACATAAAGTTAACCTAACTCTACATGATAGAAGGACGCGGTAAGGAAACAAAAGACGTTTTAAAACGTCCTGTGTTTCTTTGTTGTTTCTTGCTATGTTTTCAAAGTTTTCTTCGACTTTAATTTCCTTATAATATAAAACTGAAAAAAAAGGATTCAAGAGGTAGGGTTATATGTAGGATAACATAGAAGTTTATCTATTCTTTTAAAGGTCGGACGGGCTGTTACTTGTTAATAGACTAAAGAACTTTAAGGTTCAAACTGGTTCAAACTCGGTGATACAGTCTATAATCTCAACCTAAATGTATTAATCTTACAAATTAACAAATAATCAAGGAGCACTTCTGAAACAATTTTAGCCCAAATGTAAAAGGCTATCGCCTCTGTGGTCTAGCGGTCCGGGTGTTGGACTTGACTGCATGAGGTCCCGGGCTCGAATCCCGGGTCGGCCAACAAAATGAAAATTGGATTTTTCCTATTTTCTAATAAAAAAAATGTTGATCGGGATTGGAAATGTGCCCGGTTGGCGATAGTCTTGCCACCTATCACATTGTGGGACTTAGTGTCTTCGGCTAGTCGTGGGTGCCCTGGTTGTGCCTCTGCCTACCTCTTCGGGGATATGGGCGTGAAGATACTTTGTAAAAGGCTTCGAGTTAACACGACAATGACAAGCACTGGAGCTTTGGCGATAGTAATTAGTAAAGCGGATGCACAAACACGAATGTGTTACTATACTTTAATTCTAGGGAGTTTTTGTTTTGCATAATTCGATATGCATTAGCTGATCCGACAAACGTTATCATATCTTAACTATCAATATTGTTTTTTTTTCATAAAATACTTCTACTTACAATAAATAATACCACAAAAAAATCAGGGGGATGCTTTAAAGAAGAGAAATAGAGTATTTTATATTTAAGGTTAATTTATCGTTGAAGTACATATATATATGAAGTACACATGTTCGTCTTTACAAACACAAACTCTACAAACCTTGTATAGGTTTATTCGCATGTCTCTATAACGATGCTATGATTGAACTCTAATATAACAAACTAGTAGTTTTAGCAAACTTCATTTCATCCACTCTGTTAGTATGTAAAAAATGAAAATGTTTTCCTAGTTTCTTCACTTTTAAATGAGATAAAAAATATCCCATGTTCGTCACCTGGTTTTATGCTGCTTCCCCATTAATTTTAATCCAAAATTGTTTTGCTCGTTCTTGAGTTACAGTGTAACTAATTCGTCTTTATTTTATATAAATATCTACATTTTTTCAATGTTTCAATTTGATTGAAAATTGTTGTCTACGGAATGATAGTGTTTGTTTTTATTTTTATTTTTGATTACTTAAAATTTTCGCTTAAAACATTATATTCCAAACTAGCTGTCCCCGCGAACTTCGTTTCACCGGTTTTTTTGACTGGGATAATTTAAAATGTTGTTTGTTCTGGTTTTTCTTTTTTCTCATATTTTAAACCTTCCCTGGACTTCTTCAAATCATTTAAAACCAAAATTAGCCCAATCGGTCAAGCCGTTCTCGAGTTTTAGCGGGACTAACGAACAACAATTGATTTTTATATATAAGATTCCAAATAAAATTACTAAAACCAATAAAATATTAGGCCTCGAAAATATGGGTGTTATAAATTTGACGTGTCGGTGCGTGTGTTTTAATGTGTATGTATCTGTGGCATGGTAGTTTTGAACGGACAGTAGGATTTCAATGTTGACTGCTTTGTTTGAAAACTGACGTTGCCCGAGATTGAATATGTGCCCAGTTAGCGTTATGAAATGAAATGAAAATTATTTATCTGCGGAATATGTTTGTTAAGCATACAACATATTCTTCCACATTGTGGTGTGCAAATATTTACTTAAATTTAGAAAAGTCAAATATTTATGTACATTTTATCATTTAAATCTTAGCACTTATTTATACTTTCAATAGATAGGTATTTTATTTATTTATATATTTGATAAGCTTTGCTTTTATTTGATAATTTATTACAAATCATTTTAAAGGCAGATTAATTTTAATCCTATCAACTGTACACTACCACCGTTTCCAATCCTAGTCAGTCAGGAGAAGAAACGGCGAAACAAACTCTCCGGCAACCATATCTTTACTTAAATTAAGTTTAAATTTATTAAATAAATATTTTATTCATTTATGCTTGTCAGCAAGAAAATCTTTTACACTATAATACGTTTTCTCTAATAGCAAATCAAATAGCTTCATTCAAAATCTTTTTACTGGAAGTGTTTTCAGACTATCAGGAATTTGGTTATATATACGAATGGACATAAAATATACATTATTTTTATAAATAAAAAGTTTTTGATGAGGCACATGTAGTATTTCACTATTTCTAAAGTGTGAAATTCCTAACACTTCAGCATTTGTTTGAAACAAATGATGATGTTTATTTACAAATACACATACAGCCAAAATATATAAGCAAGGCAAATGCAAAATTTTGAGCGATTTAAAAAGTGGTATGCATAAATGTAACTGATTAACGCCACATATCGTCCGTATACACTTCTTTTGTACTTTAAAGATTCTAATTAATTCTACAGAATTCCCCTAAATGGGGATCCCATATTGCAAAACAGAAGAAACATCTCCACGATTTGAGAGCGTTTCCCTTTCTGCCACAGCCTGCATTGGTATACTCGGCGTTGACATCTCGAGTAATGTTCAATTTCGTGGTCATCTGGAGGAGAAGGCTAAAATAGCCTCTAAGAAACTTGGTGTGCTCAGTAAAGCGAGACAGTATTTCAAGCCGATCCATCGCTTGCAACTATATAAAGCACAAATTCGGCCTCATATGGAGTACTGTTCTCACCTCTGGGCAGGGGCTCCACAGTACCAGCTCCTTCCATTTGACCGCATTCAACGTAGAGCAATTCGAATTGTCAATGACCGGGCAATTACCAATCGGCTTGATTCCTTAACATTGCGTAGAGATGTTGGGTCACTCAGTGTTCTCTACCGCATATGGTGGTAGGCAGGTGATGTGGATGATGTCAGCGAGGAGTAAATAGTCCAGTTGTTGATAAACAGGTATATTATTTACACACCAAGTTCACATACATCAATTGTACAGTATTGTTTAAAAGCCATAAACCATGAAAGAGAAGGAGTAGTAAACGTTACAGCAATTACTTATTAAATAGTTATGTTTGCGCGGTATAAGCGTGAGAGTGTCTAGCAGGCGTGCGACACGGATTTCGCGGTGAATGCTAGGATCTGACTAGCGAGGCGAGGCTTCGCAATTGCGCACGGGCAGGTTAAACAAAGGGTTGGGGTATGGTCCCACTGCGCGATAGAATATTAAAGTATATAAATATATTTAATATTTTAGATACTTTTTAAATGTAATTTAACTGTTGTAAATATATAAATGTATGTGGCATGTTGTTATATAAATAAGTTTTGTAAATATATTTAAATATGTAATGTAATTATTTGGAAACTATAAAGGTATATGTATTTAATAAAGTGAAGTATTGAAGTAAAGATAAGTAGGCTACATCACTCCCCTCCAGAGACCGTCACTACGGGCGATAAAAATCTGGAAATCGGACTGTTCGGCCGGAACGCGTTTTTCTGAAATTCTCCTGAGCCGGATTTTTTTTTATTTCTGGAACAGGATTGTGGGGAGAACTAAGTTGGGAATTTGGTGTAGGATTAGTAGTAGCTACTGGATTGGGGGATGGGTCAATCAATGTATAGGCCGGCTTTAAGCGGTCTATTGACACTGTCACACTCTTCCCTTTGACCTCTATTTTGTACGTCTTGTCGTTACGCTCAAGGACTGCGTAAGGGCCAGTATATGGTGGTTGTAAAAAACCACGTAATGAATCATCTCTTAAAAATACATGGCTAGACGAAGTCAAATCTTTGTAAATGAAAACTTTGTCCTTATTATGACGCGAAGTGGGTGCTGGTCGAAGTTTAGCAACAAACTGGTGTAGTCGAGTGGTGAAATCT
>NJDD01002131.1:112829-140996 GCA_002245505.1 Calephelis nemesis
CACAGCCCGCCGCGACCGCTGCAGCTGCCGGGTCTGCCCACCAAAGTGTTCGTCTACGCCACCGGCGCCGGGTGTGCCACTCTACAGGTCAGATATTGAACGTTATTTGATAATCACGAAACTAAACGAAACCAGTTATATGTAGTAACGCAACTAGTTATATCAACGATCGCAAGTTTGATATTAAGTTATTTTGGTAACCAGATTATTAAACATGAATACAGTAATAATACAATAATTGATGTAACTGCTATTCAAGTTACATATTACAAATGTAATTAAAATAAAAACCAGTTTTTCTGTTTAATTTTAGTTTTTTTCTTCAATTCGATAAATCTAAACAATATAAAAGAGGTAGGCAGAGGCACAACCAGGGCACCTACGACTAGCCGAAGATACTAAGTCCCATGATGTGATAGGTTGCAAGCCAACTGGACACATTTCCAATCCCAAGCAAATTTTTATTTATTAGAAAATTGTGAAAACCATTTTTCCTTTTTGTTGCCCCACCCGGGAATCGAACCTGGGACCGTATGAAGTCAAGTCCAACACCCGGACCGCTAGACCACACAAACGATTGATATAATAATATAATATGTCCAATAATACAATAAATGTCTACTGCAAAGATACTTAAGTAAGAGAAGTTGCTGAATAGCGACTATGAACTGAACTTTTACCACAGATCAGTTTATAACAGATCTAGAATATATTTCAAAACATCTTAAAACTTCTATAAATTTTTAAAGAAAGAAAAAATTTCGCCCCAGACAGGATTTGTATTTGTAACCTTTCGTCTCAAGCCGACGAATTCTCTAACCAATTAAGCTACTGAGGATTCAAGTCCCGTGGCGAAAATTTTAATTCCTTTCTAACCCGTTAACACGGGTAGTTATGTCCTATAGATATACAATTCCGAGTACCCACCAAATGAGTTCATCATTACAGATGAAATTCACATTTTAGAATGGCCTTAACTTTCGTTTCTCGCAAAGTATTTTATTTTTAGCACTTGCACTGTGCTTGGGATAATATTCTGTAAATTTTTAAAGAAAGAAAAAATTTCGCCCCAAACAGGATTTGAACCTGTAACCTTTCGTCTCAAGCTGACGAATACTCTAACCAATTGAGCTACTGAGGATTCCAGTCCCGTGGCGAAAATTTTAATTCCTTTCTAACCCGTTAACGCGGGTAGTTACGTCCTATAGATACACAATTCTGATCTTAAAACGTACAAACATTTATTAAAATGTTCATAAGGCCTATATTTATAGCATCAAATTGCCCGAACCTACTCATATATGCATAGTTTACAGTAAAGCTTAAGGTGCTCCCATAATTATTAAATCATGGATTTTTTTAATTGGCCACTTGTAGAGTGTTTCGCAGCAACTAGCCCGAGTAAGAGATACACCGTGTTACCTATTCCTGTCGATAGTATCACGCTCCGTTGCGGAGGACTTGGTAACCAGACTTATGACCGGTTCTTATAGTGGTTATGAAACGAATAGTAGTATTTTGATCGATTAGTAAGATTGCTCACAACGGTAGTACGTTTTCCGTAGTAAAAACTCTGAACAGTTTTTGAAAATGTGAGTAACGCTCCGTTACTTTCGCGCAAACTACTAATTTTCCAACTTACGGATTATGTTTCGTTGATTATAGGAACCGAGCCTTAGATATTAGGCATAACATTACATCCCTATTTCATCTATAGTATTTACAGGCCGCGGTTGTCTCTTACCGTCAGGGGACCTATACTAGTACATATTTTAAAGAATAGCCTTTATAACATACTAGCAGTCCCGGCAGACGTTGTTCTGCTATATTTTTAATGTGATTTTAGTAAAAACAGTTTGGGGCAAGTCACCCTTATTACTTAGCGGTATGAAAAATAGATGTTGGCCGATTCTCAGACCTACTCAATATGCTCACAAAATTTTTTGAGAATCGGTCAAGCCATTTCGAAGGAGTACGAGAACGAACATTGTGACACGAGAATTTATATATAATACTAGCTGATCCGGCAGACGTTGTTCTGCTACATTTTTAATGTGATATTAGAAAAAAAAATGGGGTGAGTCCCCCTCATCACTTAGGATTATGAAAAATAGATGTTGGCCGATTCTCAGACCTTCACAATACGCTCACAAAATTTCATGAGAATCGGTCAAGCCGTTTCGGAGGAGTTCAATTACCCACACCGTGACACGAGAATTTTATATATTAGATTTTAAAGTCGTTTCACAAATATTACAGGGCACAATAACTTATTCGACGTACACACCCAAACTCGAAAACGCTCTTCTGAATATACAAGCTGCCATCATTGAAGAGATTCGTCCAGAAAGGAGTACCATTGAGGACTTACAAGGGAACTTACCGACGTTGATCATCAAAACTTGTTTCAAGTAAGTTGTTTCACATTTTTTCTGTGAATATAAAAATATTTTAAAAACTATTCTTAAGGTGATAAATATTCTTCCCGCATAATGTATACTACCACTATTTAAATTATGCGCTTCGGCTTTACACTTTTTACTCTTTATACTTTTATTTTTAAATTGGCTGACCTAATCTGAATTTAAGCGAAATGATTAATTATGTAATAACAACCCTATATAGATATCTTTAAAATACATTCGGATTTCCGAAGCTTATTTGTAATCATTCAATGAGTTGTCAATGCATTGCTATCTAGTGGTTGCTTTTTATTCGTACTAACGTATAGTATGTAATATAATTCTTGCTTTCTCTGGAAGATATTTCCTTTCTGAAATATAAAAAAATAGATAAGATACATATCAAATAAATTTTCATTTGGGTTAGTGTTTTAAATACGTCAAACATAAGTTTTAAATTTGAATTTAAGTGACGTGGAAATGTTGTTTAGATATATGACCTTTAATTTACCTATAGCATATTTTATAAACAAATAAATTAAGTCACTATCAGTAAAACTACAAAAACCAACATCCTTTCAATAAGTAAACCATCTACGTATAGAAGTACTATTTAAATTATGCGCTTCGGCTATATTCATCAAGCTTCGAATATATTTTAAGATATAGAGTAGTTATTACATACTAATCACTTCGCTTAAATTCAGATTAGGTCAGCCAATTTAAAAATAAAAGTATAAAGTGTAAAAAGTATAAAGCCGAAGCGCATAATTTAAATAGTAGTACTATACACAAAAATTCAGTATTCTTTCCCAATTCCCTGGGTTTACAAGATCAGATCTAGACTCGGTGGTCCTACAAAGTACGCCCTTTCAAATAATATTTCGAAGTCGGTTAAACACTAACATGAGATTATTAATATAAATTATAAGTTACTCTTTAGTGCGTTTTATGATAAAACTGTCTGTTTTCAAATATTGAAAAACATTTTATCTAAATTTTTTGTAATAATATTCAATGTTATGCTCTTTATAGATCTTATTTTAGTCAACTAAGTCTCAATTCTTTTTCAGGTGGAAAGGCAAGGAACGCTCTGGGATTTTAAGGCTCGAAGCATCATTATTCTCCGGCTACGAGTTACATTCCGTCAATCCTGTAGTTTTGGATGGAGCTACATTTGCGGACTTACACTACGGGTCACGTGGCGAATCTGTGTGGTTCGTCTTTGCAAATGTAAGTAATAATAATAATTTATTTATTAAATTAAACCAGATTTGCAATTTTAATGTTCGTAAACAGCAGCAATAGTGTGGAACTGTGTCGCTACTATTTATGCCCACCTCGGAGAACAAGTATAGGAAAACAACTCCAAGACGAATTGTTTTAAATGATTAAGTGCCTCAATTATATCAATCGTGCAAATATCGTGGCGATATAATTTCCTTTAATTATTAATAAATTTTCTTTCAATAGTTAGTTAATTTATTTTTGACTATGATTTCAATTATGTGTTTTCTGTTTACAGATCAGTTCAACTTGTCCGGTCTGTGTGACGTACGAGGCACGATCAAAGTTCGTGATAACTAGCCTCCGGCCAGCTTTTGCTAAAATATACCCTTCAACACGACCAGACTTAGCCGTTGAGACGTTCTTCCATGCAAGGCCTGGAAGTCCGTTAATTCGGGGAATCACAGACGATGATTTCATAACGTGGTTTGATAAAACAGAACTTGCAAGTCTCAGGACAAGCGTCAATATTGATAACATTTGCGAATGTGGCCGAATTTGTAGTAGGGATTATGAATTTAGAAAAGATTACGAACGGCGACATAATTTAGAATTTTCAAAAGCAACTACCACCACAACAGATAATCCTAAAACAACTACTAACCAAGATGACTCAAAAAATACAGATTCAAATGTAACAAGTGAACAAAAGAATAGAAGCGAAGAGACTACTACAACAAAAAATGAAATCATTCGAACGACTGTTACTATTCAAGATTTAAGTTCGACAATGAAATCTGCCGATAAAACTACTAACCAGCAACAAGCACGTAATGACTCCATTATTATTCCTACGGCAATTTATTCCTTAAAACAAGAAATTAACAATGACATTCAGCCTTTAGAAACTAAAACAAATGGTGAATTAATAGTGCAAAAATATACGCCTTCGAAGAATTATTCTAAAGAATTAGAAAAGAAAAAACCTCTGACAAGGCGCAAGGGTACACTCAAAGCTACTTACGGTGATAAACACGATAGCTTTTTTGCTATAAAAAAACATACTCAACTACTCAAAAATGGCACGGATCGTATTAACTTTCAAAAAGAACCTAGTGTGAAAACAAAGCAAAAATTCCAATCAGAAAAAGAAAATATTACACATGCCTATAAAAATAAATCGGATCGAAATTTAAATGTTACGAAAAACAAATTTCAAAACATCAATATATCTGAAACAACGCAAAGTTCAAGCCCTTCTACAACTATTTTGCCAGAATATTTGGAAAAAGACTCTAAGAGTACTCCACATACAATAGCGACTATCACAAAAAGTAATATAAAAGCGGTATATTACAGAACAAAAAAACCAAAAGCGCAGACTCAAATAAAGAAACCATACGTTTCACAGTTTCATACAAATGATACTAACGCCATAGATAACAATACAAATATAACAAAAAACGAAACCAGTGATATTCTTACAAAAAAACACATTTCAAAAATACTTAAATCAATAAATAAAGAAATTCATAAAGTACCACCGACACCGATTTCTGAAACTTCAAAAACTTTAACAGGACAATTCAAACCTGATATAGCTCCAGAAAACAAAGGTAGCTTTGAGATGTTAAACAAAAACAATCTTTGGGAAATGCTTAAGGAGGAGCCAAACCCTGACGCAAAAATAGAGGACAAATTAAATAATAAATTTGGAGACGTCACAAATTTAACACATAAAAATGAAAGATTTTTATAAACTTTGTTGTTAAATATTGATAAGGCACAAAAATTAGGATATTTTTGTAATTATCACGCCCCAATCAACTCTGTATCATATGAAAGTCCTTCGAAAATCCTAATACCGCACATTGTTGATTGTTAAGTGAACACAGTGCACGTGTTTGTTTAATATAAATTTAAGAGACTATGTAAATAAAACTCGTATAAGTTACTGAATATACTAAAATAAGAAAATGTGCTGTGACTTGTATGATGTATGTGTACCTTTGAAATGCTCAAAATCTGATACAAAACCCTAATAAAGCGTGAAAATCTTTCAAGTATTAGACAGTGTAGATAATTTCATCAGAATCGCTTTTTAATTGCGTAGAATTTAACAAACTTAGTACGAGCTAGAATTGCCAATTAAAGTAGATATTTTAAAAAATAAATCTTCAGATTATCCTAAGTAAAAACTTAACGACTGTGGTATTTTTCAATGAATGTTTTTTGAACCCAATGTTTTATGTTATTAATTAAGTGAAATGTAAATAGTTCATGTTGCCAAATTACTTATACTTCCGTAGTCCTCCTTCTTAGACCTTATTCGTATTTACCCTCTAGTAATATATTAGTGTTAGACCTATATAATAATGCGAATGCCCCCAGAATTTCCATCCGTCTAATCTACTCTTCTGTATTTATTGTATGTATATCGTAGTCTTGTAGTTATTTCTAGATGTTTCTGTTTTCGTGATAGTTGTAATACTTCTAGTCATAGTACCTAGTCCTGAAATCAGTTGTAAATTTAACTAGTCAACTTCTTCGTATTTTAAAAATTAACTATTAGCTATTTAATTTTTGGCACTTGAATGATTTATTTTAATACCTCCTTCTCCTATCAACCAGAGCATTAAAATGTTAATAAGTATTTGATTATTTATTTATATATTTCAAATATTAATTACGATGTTGTATTAACAAATTCGATAACGTTTTAATTTGTAATATGAAGCAATAAGTTTAAAATCAATATTTGTGTGCCAATTTTTTTGGATTACGTAATACGATTTAAGGATTTATTTGCTAATCAATGATTATAATGATCAATGAATGTGACTTTATTGTCGCACATAAATTATTTATTCTAATAAATCTTCTTTTCTAACTCATCCATAAATTATTGTTAATCTAATTTTATATATTTGAATAAAACTTAAATGACAGAAAACTCAAATGTTGGATCTCATTATTATATTTTTAATCCATTTATTATTAATATTCAAGCTCAATATAAATATTTGACGGATACTTATAGATATTTGAAAGAAAAATATTTCAGAACCATAGTATTTTCCTCCAACGTTTACTTGTTTATTATTAATATTTTGCTGTCACTAAAATGTAATATTATCTTGTATATTTATGTAATAGATAACTGCTTGTATTTTTTCACGTAATTCATTAGATAGGTTAAAATAAATGAATAAGACCGAGTCGTGTAAATGTACGGTTGTATCAAATAGGTGCTTGTCCGGTGGATTCTTGTCAATTTTTAATTAATATTAATGATGCAGAATGTATCAACTTTTAGTTTTAATACTTGTGCTTAATGTATAAGTTAGTCACCTATTAAATACCTCGATGTACTGACACAAATTATTAGGATGGGTAAATTAAAAGTATGAAAATAATTATGTTGTATTATTTGATACTTCTTACTCTTATTGGTAAAGTTTAATGTTAATTAATGAATATGAGTGGCTGCCATATCTTATCTAATATAACCCTTTCTCTTATGATGGCTCTTCACATAGGTTATTCATGTTGCTATTTGCTGTTATAATTTGCCAAAATATTCAATGTACGCCCAAATAGGCAACAACAATTGTCTACATGGGAGTTTTGGCACCATTGTGAACGAAGATGGTCGTAATTTTTTCATTATTATTGAATTTCGTGTTTACATTGAGTGAAATTGGTTTATTTAAGTGGGAGTTAGATTAATTTTGTTGAGTGAAAATGCAAAAATGAAATAATCATGAAAAAAAATGGATCATCTATTTACTCGCTGTCGTCAAATCTCACTAGATGAGCTTGAGTAACGAAGCCACTGCTTTGCTCAAGACATCCTTTGTAAATAGTGACTAATGACTGTATAAGAATTAATAATAACTTACTTTACTTTATTAGCAAAGTAAGTCGTGAAAATGATCGAAAGCCATATTTATAAAAGAAAAAGAAGAAATGTTGACATAATTATGGAGACGATTGACATTATAGAAATCAAGGAATATAAAATATACTCTTTAACAAGAGATAGAAATAAACGTTACACTTGCAGCTTGTGAAAGCTTGTGCTTGTGCCGATATGTTTATGTGTTCGCTTTGTTGCCTTTAAAAATCAAGATATATTCGATAAGCCATGCATATTATTGGCTATATTTTTGAAATAAACACATAGAATATTGTATGTGGCAAATATAATCCACATCTAAAATTTGCTTATCAAATACAGCAAATCCGCAAACATAAATAGTTTGAAGTCACCATTAGATAAATTTTACAAATTGACCATTAATCTAATGAAATCTATAAAAAACGGTACTTTAATGAAGGTAGCATACAAGCAAGCGGCTCTTCTAATGGAAAAAGACAGCTATCGCTCAATGACACCATAATACATGTTACGTGGACATATAAGTCACTTTTAGACACCAAATTGGAATAGTCGACTGGAAATGAGGAGCGTTGTTATACATACTTATTACATTTTTTTTATTGTAGTTTTATTTAATTTCAGAGACATTTTATGGAGTTACTTTTTGAGAATGTTGATGTTTAAATTTGATAAAGGGCAACACTAGCTAAAATTATAATGCACGTAAGATTACAGTTCTTTATCACCGTAGTTTCGACTATTGTTGTTATTTTCCTCAGCCGAACCCTGATGAATTACATTACATTAAGTTGGAGCATGACGATGAGTAAAGACTCCATAAGAAATATAACAAAAAACTTTCAATTGTTCGTCGTTTATTTTCCTTCTGGTGACACCTTTTCGTTTTAGGTGACTGAATAATTCAAAGTAGAAAAAAGGCGCGGCACCTTCTTCATTTCAACAATCGCTAATGGAGCAAAATACTGAATAGCTACTTCAACCTTCTTTGACGTTCAGGCTCCAACTTCCCCGTGTTGGTCCGGGCTCCTTTGTAGAATAGACCATCTGCCTTCCTGCCAGGCAGCTCGTAAAAAGCGAGCATAGGCTCACAGTCACTAACACCGTGACATCTTACTAGGTGGTAGAGTTTCGCAGCGACTCGACCGGATTGGTACCACCGTCTTACCTATTCCTGCCACCATAACATCAATGCTTGCTTTTGACGTGTTCCGGTCCAACCGGGTAAGTTAGCCGGTAAATTGACTTTTGCTCGAGGCCTTACATCCCGGCCTCAGGTTGACAACGCATCATTACCATTTTTGGTGTCTCTAGGCGACGTGAATTTCTTACCATCAGGAAATCCGTCTGCTTGTTTGCCTACCAACATTATAAAAAAAAACTGTTTTTATTGTGTTTGATTTTGGACTTTTTACATGGCAGTTTCACTTTCATTATTCATTTGTTCGCTTTCATGTCATAAATGCACTTATCTTAAACCAGTTTTTTGACATGCTCATGTTTCCTTAAAAACATAAGAACCTCACCAGGATAGCCTTTTCAGGAGAAATGAAGCTACGATCTCAGATAGGGAAAATATGGTATAGGGAGTAAAAAACCTTGATAGATGGCTTTAATTGTAGAATCTGTTTTACCCTGGCAAGGAGGCCAAAGCATTTCGTAAAAAAATTACTTGGGTGGTCCGTCCTCCATTACTTTTTTTTTTGCGCGAACTCACTTATGGACATTGTTATCGTTAAGTGGACTTTTATTCCTTAATTTATTGTATATTTAATAAAAATATGAGAGTATTTGATTTATAATTGTGTTCACGACTGTAAACCAAGTGATTCGATTTTCAAAACGAAGTGGTGTTTGTTTTTTCTTATAAGATCCAGAATTTATTTTGCAGAGTAAGCAAACTTTATAAGATTGTGTTGCGTGTTTGAGACCTAACATCCCGCCCTCCCGGAAACGCACCATTACCACCTTTGATGTCTCTAGGCGGCGTGAATTTCTTACTATCAGGAAATCCGTCTGCTTGTTTGCCTTCCATTATCGTAAAAAAACCTGTTTTTTTACATGTTCTGTGGCCGAGTTGTTTTCTGTTTGCCTACTTTACCCTTCGGATCGCGATGGCAATGTAGGTAGCAGAAATTGGTAAGATGGTGGATCCTTACCCGTACGAGTTTTAGCTCTACACTTACCATTAGTAGGAGAGACCGAGGTTGGAAGTGACGGAGGTAGGTTGTTACTGATGCATTACCAAACACCAACAAATTCGAATATCGACAATGTCCCAGTTACGACACAGAACACGGAGGCTGAAACTTTAACTTCATCTTCTTCTCATCCCCCTATAGAGAGAACCATGGCAGATAATGAACCCATAGTTGCTGGTTGCAGTAAAGATATGATGCCTGATAAAAGTAATTATACACCCGAAATTATTCGGCCTTATCAAAAAGTTGCTGCGACAACAACCAAGATACCACGAAAAACTCGCAAAGCAGCAATTTTAACAGATACCCTTGAAAAAATTGCTTTAGCACTTTAACAGAGTAAGAAGAAGCTTAATGTATCCAAAAAGGAAAAGTCCAAATGGGGAAAGTTTACAACAAAGAATATAGCGAAAAAAAATACTAATAAGAAAAAGAAAACAGAAAACGTGTAATGAATAAAAAAGCTTTGCTGTGAAAATATTACATGATACTAACGAAGAAAGCGAAGAAGAGGGTGTTTATTTTGTATAACATGTCGTGATTAAAAATATGGAAAATGACTTATTATAGTAATAATTGTTCTTAGTAAAAACTTTTATAATACGTTTGGTTTTTAATGTAACAATTTACCCTAAGTAGTGTAACAACCAGCCCCCTACACGGGGTTAAAAGTTACAAGGCTATTTTTTCAGAATTTATCCATTTACGTCATTCCTATTAGTCTGCTACATAAAATTTATTTTGATTAAAGATCCTGAATATGTACTTTTAAAACAAATCAATACACAGGTCAGACAACTAAACAATTAAAGAAATAAGAAAGTTTAAAAAAAATTGTCACAACCAGCCCCGGTCTCCCCTAGTCTTGTTAGTTGTGAGCCATTTATCTTGCCCGGTTTAAATTTTCTGACTCTGCTAACCACTTCATAGATATGAGCGTGAAGATACTTTTTTTTTAATAAAAATAAGGGAAATTGGCTTAAAAGAATGTGTTGGTTTAAAAATGAAAAAGAACTTCCTGCGTTAGCTTGCTCTTCTGGAAAGAATGGCAGATGAAGGATTGATACGGATGATGATGGGATAGATAGCCAGGGACACCTTGAAACCCAGACCAAATTGCGCGTGTATTACCCGAGGATAAGTAAAGTAAGTATCTTCACGCCCATATTCCGGAAGGGGTAGTCAAAGGTACCATCGGGCACCCACGACTAGTCCAAGACACTAGTTCCCAAAATGTGATAGGTGGCAAGCGGCAGGCCTATCGCGAACTGAATAAACATGCAATCCCGAGCAACATTTTTCTTAGAAAATTGAAAAAACCACATTTTTTTTGTTGCTCGACCTGGGAATCGAACCCGGTACCTCATGAAGTAAAGTCCTACACCTTGACCGCTAGACCGCAGAGGCGATCTAGGGATGGTGTCTAAAATCTCCGAATTCAGCGTGTTTGTATAAAAAGAGTAATGATTGGAAGAAATCGCTAGTCAGGTCTGTAGGTTTTGTTACACTTGTCACTCATAACTCTCTGGGTATCTTGCAGGGTACTTGGCTTGAAGATATGTATAATATATACAGTAAGCATAGACATCACCATTATTTTTACAAGCTGTTGCCCACGTGGTTAATGGTCCCACAGTACCACTTTTTCGGGATAAAAACTATCCTAGTGTTAATCCAAATTACCCTCCGGGTGTGTATCAAATTTTATGAAAATCCCGTCAAAAGCTTTTGCTTGAAGGAGTAACAAAGAAACATACAAACTTTCGTTTTTACAATATTATTACTATTAAGATTAAGACAAAGAGGGCGGGATCAGTGTTAGTACACACCGAAGAACTGTGTACCGTTAGTCATATCTGACTAGGTGGTACAGTTTTTCAGCGACTAGCCCGAATTTGTGTCACAGTCTTACCTATTCCTGCCGCCATAACGTCAATGCTTGCCGTCAACGAGTTCGAGTTCGGAGAATAGGGTCGCTAGGAAACTTACTTTTGCTCGAGGTCTAACATCCCGGCCTCAAGTTGACAACGCACCAATACCACCTTTTGGTATCTCTAGGCGGCATGAATTTCTTACCATCAGGAAATCCGTTGGCTTGTTTGCCTTCCCATGTCATAAAAAAACAAACTTTCTAAAAAACGTATTTTATTTATACGGTTTTACTAAAGGACGATGTGTCGATAGAAAGCAGTCTTTACTTTTTGACTGTATTTTTGTTAATGATATCTCTATTTCGTGTCGTTTCGTTCGTAAAGTGAAATAAAGATTATTTAAATTTTGAAACATGATGGACACTTTAATTATTTGTCTAATTTTTATTAAATCAATTTACCCTCAGACTTATTTATTTGTAAAAAAATCCTAATTTTTCTTTTTTAAGGTTTTTGTTTAGATTTAGGTATAGCCTACTATACGGATGTATATTTTTTTGCAAAACCATCTCTAGAGAGAGATGGTTATCGAAAATTCGCGAAAATTGACAGCTAGGTTATCTGAATCGATAGACAAAGTGGAGAGCGGATAGTTTATTGGGTAGCACGAATCAGAGTACAGTTCAAGTTAGATATTTTTTTTATAAGGCCAATGGTTTTTATTGCTTTTTTAACAATGTTGGAATGCTAACGCTAGATCGTCAGATCTTCGGCGGCCTTGTATTTTTAACCAAATATTCAACTATTCATCATTCTAGTTGTTATATAGTTATGTAGAGACAAGTTGCATTCTATAAACATTATACAGATAAGCCTGACAAGAATAAAATACGTCACCAATACTTAGTTTAGAAAGAGGTTTATTTTGCTGGTAATCAAACCCAATTTTAATAATTTTATCTTCATCTCCAATCAAACTCAAGTAACGATTTACATGGAATATTGCAAGCCGTAAATTCGTTAATACCACTATATTCATTAGTGCAAAAGGAGTTTATTATTTTTTTTATGATATTGGAAGGCAAACAAGCAGACGGATTTCCTGATGGTAAGAAATTCACGCCGCCTAAAAATACCAAAGTTGGTAATGGTGCGTTGCCAACCTGAGGCCGGGATATTAGGCCTCGAGCAAAAGTAAGTTTACCGGCTACCTTACCCTCCGAACCGGAACACGTCATGACGTTATGGCGGCAGGAATAGGTAAGGCGGTGGTACCAGTCTGGGTGAGTCGTTGCGAAACTCTACCACCTAGTCAGATGTCACGGTATTAGTGACGGTAAGCCTTTGCTCGCTTTTTACGAGCTGCTTGGCACAGGAAGGCAGATGATCTATTCTACAAAGGAGCCCGGACCAACACGGGGTGAAAATAAAAATATTTTGTCACTTTGTAATATCAAATGATTTTCTTGAAGCAAAATGTCTATAAAGGCTCTTCTAAAACAACTATACGAACGCATTCAGAGATGTTTACTCATTCAGCAAATATTACTTAAAGTGAATTCAAAGGATTATACGTATGATCGATCATAAACTATTGACACAATTTCTTCGTTATCGTAACTTTGTTTTGTTTGTATGCTTTCCATTCGAGGTTAAGAACATAGCAACACCTTCATGTACTTTATCACTAGGCTTGCCAACTTCATAATACGAATTTACAGAAAATAATGGTTCAAAACACAGTAAGGATTTAAAAATTGGATTGCAACTAATTTTGTTAAAGTTCAAAAAAATTGTTTTCCTTTGTAAATGCACATGAGAAGTAAAAACAAACATCAATTTATTAAATTAATAATAAATTAATGAAATAAAACTCCTAGTTAAATTGATAACAAATTGAGAAATAAGACTATTGTTACTTTTATCATAACATTAGTTGCTGCACAGAACTCTACGTCTGGTCATATGGTTTATGTGATAACTACAATGATGGAAATGAATGATGGATAAGAAGAGAAGAAAAGATAAGATGGTGTAACCAAAACGGGCGAGCTTCAGTAGGGAACTCTACCGCTTAGGCTAGACCCCTGACACAACCTGTCCCTAAAAAGTAGCTGGAAACCATTTCAAAAACGTCAACTTTTTAATAAAAACAGCATTAAAAATTGCTTTATTCCTTTAGGAGCTACGATGTCTCAGCACTTACACAAAGTACAGCGTGTGTGTGACACGCGCGCCCACACAGACGCAAGCACACATGCACACACTCTCTCTCTCGCACACTCACACTCACACACACATACACGTCAAACTTATAACACCTAGTCTATTAGCAGTTTTATATTTAGGTAGAAAAAAAACAACAATTTAAAATTACTTTTTATCAATTGCTTGTATTAATTTATAACGATACAATGATAGATATTTAAAACGGCATCTGAATTTATTATTATACATACACATACCCTTAAATCTAACAACTAATTGACTAGACATACATATAAAAGTAAACGGGACATTTTAAATTCAAAACAAGATGTCGGGAAAAATTAGCTTAAAATTTTAATGCTGTATTTGATGATTAGGTTGGATATTTAAGATTGAACCGCTGGTTGTTGCGCCTCTCATCTCCTTCTGGCGTAAGCCAACCAGGCAGGTATATCCGGCTTCTGTGGAAAATATACATTTTAACATTAATAACAATAAACTACCAGTACTTAACACTCACACCATGGATGGAATCTCAAAGAAAAATTTGCTCCAGTAGCCGATTGAACGGAAATATTGTATGGATTTATAAATCGGGTCACAATGAAAATTTTCATGACATGGGACTGATCTGATGATGGATTTGCAAGGTTGCTATAATAGCTCCAAAACTTCCCAACGGCTTTCCAAATGGTGAGACACAAACGTGGCTTCTGGACACCATATTGTAGCTAAATCGGTGCTCTACGGCATTGTTGCTAGGTCTTTTATGCAAGTCTACTGGCTACCCTACCCTCCGGACTGGAAAATGACTTTGTCATTATAGTGGCCGGAATAGGTAAGGCGGTGGATACTTATCCAGGCAAGTTTCTGCACACCACCAACCCAGTAATCTCGTTGGTAATGACCCATGTAACCTATGCTCGCCTCGAAGGAGCTGCCTTTCAGGAAAGCAGATGTTCTATTCTGCATACCGGATCTGAACCTGTAGAAAAACAATTTACAACATTAAATATGATAATTTTTGGAACCAATAATAACAAAATTCTAATTTGATAACACTTATGAAAATTAAGAGAATGCAAAGACTTCAGCAATTTTCTCATAAAAAAAATTAACTACTTAATATTTTTTTCATTATATGGACTATATCCAAAAAACGTAGTGTTCATATAGTCTACATTTGAAGTTATAGTTAAAAAAGCCTTATGTGCGTGATGAGGACGTTTTTAAAAAAAGTAGTTTACAAATTATACATATAGTACAAAATATGTTTTTGTAATAAAAAATATCTTTACGCACAAAGATGTAGGCGGAGGCTCAACCCACGACTAGCCGAAGATATTGAGTCCCACAATGTGGCAAGTGCCCACCGGGCACATATTCAATCCCAGATAACATTACCATTATATTTTAAATTCAAAATAAACATTTCCTATTTTTTATTGCCCAACTCGCGGCCGCGGTACGAACCCTGGACCTCAAGAAGTCAAGTCCAACGCCGGACGGGTAGACCACAGAGGCAATAACTTTTTATAAAAACACGTATTTCATGAGCAGTTAGTTTTCTTTAATATGACTCATCATTACTTTAAAAAAGACCCGGCACCGCAAAAAGTCATGTTCGACGCCAGACAGCTAGACCACAGAGGAGATATTATTTTATATATAAAAACACGTATTTTGTGAGCGGTTAGTTTTTTTAAAGTCATTGATTTAGTGTTTATTCTTAAATCTTTAAAGCAATAACCAGCCAATGCAATATCTTCAAGTAAATCCTCTGGCCTTTAACCCGTCGACTACCCGTCATATTGACACTATATTCAATTCCACTTCATGTACGCCGCCGCAATGTCGATATATTCATGATTTCAGATAAATAGAATTTGTGGAAATCGAATAAATTTCTCGATTTCACTTGAGTGTTATGCGGCTCAAATTTAATAATTCGATTCCAGCATTCCTATTTTTAGTTTGTATATGTATTAGACAAATAAGCAAATAGGTCTCCAGAAAGTTAAAGACCCGTCGTTTATAGATATCTACCGGTCCACCCCGGCTTCGCACGCTCGCTCTTCAATCACTTTATCTATTAAAAAACGGAATCAAAATCCGTTGCGTAGTTTTAAAGATTTAAGCATACAAATGGACAAAGGGACAGTGAAAGCGATTTTATTTTATACTATGTAGTGATAATAAAATAATAAGTATCCCTTAACAATTGACACAAACTGATTTAATCTTAAAGTAATCATATTATATTCTTATATAATGGGTGTTGTTAGGCAATAATAAATAAACTAATACATAAAAATACTTAAAAATGTACTGGAATAAATTTAACAAAAACGTAGACTTGGAAATACAAGAAATTTAAATATTCACCATAATATGAAAGAAATTTTTAAATAGAAAAAATAAAAAATAAAACGGAAAATCTATGGTGTAACGCTCGCTGACCGCATTCGTAACAGTGAGATCCGAGAAAGAGTGGGATTGAAAGAAAGTGTTGGTGTTAAAATGCGAAAGGGCATGCTCCGCTGGTTCGGTCATGTGGACAGAATTATAGATGAAAGATTGACAAAGCAGATATACAGTGCGAATGTGGATGGATGTAGGTACCTGGGGCAAGGCTGACATTTCACGATCAGATCAATCGGATATTATCCGAGGGTGGTGTCAAGAGTCTCCGAAACCGGCGTGTTTGTATGAAAAGGGTAATGAATGTGAAGGAAGCAAGACAGGTTTGTCAGGATCGTGAGGTCTGGCACTTGGTACTCTCTACCTACCCCGTAAGAGACTTGGTGTGAAGATATGTATGTATGTATGTATGTTTAAATAGATACTGGAATAAATTTAATAAACACCCAGACCCGGACATTTAAATTTTCATTACAGACAAGTCGGCCCCTTCAGGAATCGAACGACCAACCCTCGACCAACTTGGTGGCCAAAAATAGACAGTTAAATGACTTGGGCTACTTTTAAAGTATTCCAGTTACATATCTTTATAACATTAAGACTTAAACAAGGTAATAAGCGGCAGGGCTTTTTTAAACTTTTTTTGTGTTGGTAAGTATAATCCGTCTGAATGTTAAACATCTTTGAACGATTTCATTGAATTTCAATACTGAAATAGAAAAAAACTTGAAACTGCCATGTATTATTTTTTATTAAGATACTCAAGGGGTTTTTGCAAAAAATCTTAAACGCATAGCCGTTAGCAATAATATTCTGTAAATTTCCACATCATTACTTCAAAGATATATTATCATGGAAACTTTAAAGCAATACCAAACGCAATAACAAACTCAAGTAAATCCCACAGCCTTTAACCCGCCGCGTATCCGTCATATTGACAATATTCAATACCATTTCATGCACTCTACAGTAATATATCGATATTGATATTAGATAAATAGCATTTGTGGAAATCGAATAAACATCTCGATTTCAACTCAAACGTGAAACGATTTAAAGAGTAATTTTAAGTTTTATACCATTTAGGACCAGCAGGTCCGTTTTACCTCACAAGTGAAGGTAAAAAAACCAATTGAAAGTTTAATTACCTGAAATTTTTTTGTAGCCATTACTAATATCCTATCTTCAGATAAAGAGTTCTAGAGTTTTGTTGCTAATATATTTTGTTAATCATTGAAAAATAACTATTTACTGACTTTTAAGTTTCATAATATTTATTGTAGCAGGTCCGTTTTACCTCACACTTTAAGGTAAAAGAAAATCAATTATAGTATAATTACCTGAAATATTTTTGTAGCCATTACTAATATCCTATCTTCAGATAAAGAGTTCATAAAGAGTTCTAGAGTTTTGTTGCTAATATATTTTGTTAATCATTGAAAAATAACGATTTACTGACTTTTAAGTTTCATAATATTTATTGTAGAAGGTCCGTATTACCTCACACTTCAAGGTAAAAGAAACTTATTTAAAGAATAATTACCTGAAAACCTTCTGCGGCCAACATTAGTAACCTATCTACAGATAACCTCGTTGGTCGAGTGGCTAGCATACACGCCTAAATACATCGATCAACCTCGAGGCTCGGGTTCGATTCCCGATGGAGGCAGGCATTTGTGTTTTAAATATTTAGACGTCTGCGTTTCCAGGTCTGGGTGTTTATTAAATTTGTTTTGGTATTTATTTAAGTATTTATATGTATTAGAATCGTTGACTAACACCCATAACATAAACATATAATTTGCTTATTTTGGGGTTAGATTCAATTTGTGTAACTTGTCCAGGGACATTTTATTAAAGCGAAGCTTTTTAGAGTTTTGTTGCTAAAATGTTTTTGATAATTCACTGGCCTACAGAAAAAAATGTTTTGGTTTGTTGCAGCTCTGTTTGCATTTGTAGTCGCTAAAGGAGTTATTAGGAATTACATTGTTGCTACTAGAAGTCAGCTGACAGCTCTAGCTTACCTACAATTCACTTATTAACTTGTTACAAGTTTTATTCAAAATCAGTCTGTATTACTTTTACTTTTATGATATCAAATGTATAAATTATCCAGGACAATTGCACTCAAGAAAATGACTCAATATTATTTCTCTAAAATATGAATTTCCTTTCGATTTTATGAACAAGAACTGTTATGAAAAAAGTGTCTAGATTTCGCGTATCAGTTAATTAATTTAAAATAATATTAAATTAAATAAATAAATAAATATTAAATTAATTTGGTGAGCCAAATATACCCAAAATCAAAATAAGATTTTATATCTTAGGCATCATAATGAGTGTAGGCTAGTTTAATTAAAAATAACTGCGGTCACCTGGTAACTGAACTAAAATAGCACGCTCTCTTATCTTAGATAGATTATTGGTATTGGGCGTTATTCTGTCTATCAAAGTCTTATTCATAAGTTTATGATGTTATCTTTTTTCTGTTGTCAAATGTTGTGCGTTTTTGTCATCATAACGCAGGGTGACCTTGGATAAAATGCTTACTGGCATTAGTTTTAATTAACTATGTAAATATTATGTTTTAGTGCAATAAAGAATTGAAACAAGGAAATTAGAAATACAAAGTTTAGTCTTTACATTAAATAAAGGAGTTAAAATACATACCGTCACTAACACCGTGACATCTGACTATATGGTAGAGTTTTGCAGCGACTCACGCGGATCGCTACCACCGCCTTATCTATTCCTGCCGCCATAACGTCATGACGTGTTCCGGTTTGGAGGGTGAGGAGATTTCTGACCATTAGGAAATCCGTCTGCTTGTTTGCCTTCCAATATCATAAAAAACATACTTATATAGAAAAAATCAGGTAATTTTTTTGGTAAGTTTACATTACGCAGGTAGATTTGGATTCTATTTAATCATATAAAGAATTTTTGGGGTTTAAAGGGGATCATATTATATTGGAAAGTCGGAATTGCTTTTGATGATTCACGTATATAATCATTTGATTTACCTATACCAAACTGTATTAGCTGTTTAAATACACGGGATCCGGGACTAAAGTTTTATTTGAGCAAACGTTTTGACACGTAACTTAGTTAAATAAGCCCGGGTTAATTTAAAGTTTGCCAACCTGTTATCATCTTAGGAACATTGGCCTTGAGGTTATATAGGATCATAATACGTTTTACTGTTAGTGTAAAAAATTTATTCTTCAATCAAATAAGAAGCACTTGCCGACTTATTCATAAATGTAGAGTGAAATAGGTGTAAAGTTGAGTTGAATGATATCAGCCGTCTTATTAATAAACAAGGAGTAAAGTAATCCATGTTTCAATCTGGTATTATAGTTTTTATTACCATGTGATACTGACTATAGGCCAATGTTAATAACCTATGATAAGAGGTAGGTGGTGGAGAGGTTTACTAGGTGGTAGAGTTTTGCAGCGACTCGCCCGGATTGGTACCACCGCGCCGACTTGCCTATTTCTGCCGCCATAACGTCATGACGTGTTTCGGTTCGGAGGGCAAGGTAGCCGGTAAACTTAGTTTTGCTCGAGGCCTAACAACCTGACCTCAGGTTGGCAACGCACCATTACCATCTTTGGTGTCTCTAGGCGGCGTGAATTTCTATCCGTCAGGGAATCCGTCTGCTTGTTTGCCTTCCTATAACAAAAAAAAAGAGATAGGGTTACTTAAGATCAGTTACCAGGCAACTGCTGTTTTTTCTTCATAATTAACAAAAAATCTTAGCAACAAAGCTCTAGAAGGCCTATCTCTATCTGTAGATAGGTTATTAATATTCGCTGTAAGTTACCTTAATTTTAATCCCTAGATCATCTTTAGTAATAAGACGGTCGGGGTTTAAAGAGAGCGTAATATTATGTATCCAAAGGCAATTTTAAAGCCCATAAAATAAATAAGCAATTTCTTTCGTTCTACAGGTTTTCAGAAGCAGATCTCTTAGATTATAAGCAAATAAATAATCTTCTGATAAAATTATATTTTTTTTCATATAGTCCGCCACGTTGGTCGAAGGGTTAGCAAACACGCCTTACTCAACCGGCCACGAGGTTCGGGGTTGATTCCTGATAGGGGATTGATGATTGTTGATTTCACACAGCCTTTGTGTCATGAATATTTAGATGTCAACATTTCTGAGTCTCAATGTTATGAAATGTATGAATTAGTATTGTTGACTAACACATATAACAAAAGCATATAATTTGCTCTTTGGGGCTAGATTCAAATCGTATTATGTGTCCAGTGATATTTATTTATTTATTGTTTATTAAGATATAATAGATAGGTATGTATTTAACATTTGCAATTTCATTTTCTGTGAAGGTACATCAAAAGTTATTGAATCAAAGAAATATTCGTAATTGTGTATCATGGTAGTTAAAATAGTGAGGCATTTACTAGGAACTCTGCTTTTAAACTGTCTAGCACAATCATAAGCGCATGATTGGTTTGTTACATATTATACATTTTTTTTATTTGGTCGATAAGTAAAAGAAGAGATAAACGCGCAAATCGGTCGCCTGATGGTATTTCCTAAGAAATAAATGACACCTACACACATCCTCAACACCAAGGGTATCCTTTCTCGGATACGACCTTCTTTAATATAGTCAAATTACACGAAGACCTCATCCGTCGTATGGTAGATTAATGAACATGAGTTTCACTTCAAAACCTATTTTTTAGAATATGATACGTGACCTATATTATAATGTGACGCGTCAAAAAATCAAGAGACGTAAGACAAGACGTTAATAGACTCTGAAATTATTTGTGTAAATACTTTATTCTACACGCGTAATACAAGAACGTAAAAAACGAGGTTATTTGTGACAAAATGTATCTCACAGCTACGCTGAAAAGAGAAAATATACATATACGTAAATGTTTTTACACCAAGTCCCTTGCCCTGTAGACTGAGGGTATTGAGTGCCAAATCTCACGATCCTTGCAGACTTTTTTGGCTTCCTCCACATTCATTACCCTTTTATACAAAACACGCCCGTTTTTCACACTCTTGATACCAACCTTCTGAGCGATGTGCCCAAGCGATTTCATCATAGGTCTCCCTCGGTACCTACATCAATTCACCTTCACATTTCATATTTGTTTTCTCATTTCGTACGCCATTGTTTCATACGACCGAACCATTGAGCATTTCCTTTTTCATTGTAACACCAACACTTTCATTCAATCTCACACTTTTTTCTCGTATCTAACGAATGCGTTCTGCGAGCACTACATCACAGACAACACCACACACATTTTCCGTAGCGCTCTCATTTTGTGTGCATTTATGGTATTTTCATGCTTTTTTGACAGACTTAACTCTCGCTTCCATACAACTACTCAACGTATGCTATGTTGTATCATAAGCAGAGAATTATGCAAAGCGTAACACCTTGAATCTTCTGCATCCACGGTGTAGATACTTTTCATCGCTGTTAAAAGCACAAGATATACAATTTCACTCACTTGTTCCAGCATCGTCGACTACAATTCTTACATCAATTCTCACTTCGCATCAAATTCGCATCTCTTTCACATACCAGTATTTTGGTTTTCTTCGCATTCAAATGTAAGCCTCCTTCTTTTCAATTACCTTCGATAACTGTGAATAGTGTTTGCAACTCAGATGTTAAAGTGCCCAAAAGTACAGTTTTGTCTGCATAAAGCAAGCAGTTCACCAATTGGTCACCCATATGAATATCCCCACATTCAGATATCTCATAAATATTTAAAGACATTTGTCCAAATACAAGATGAACAAGCATTCTACTACTTGACACCAATGTTAACATCAAACGAAGGCTATATACACGTAGATAGACCTGAAACACCTTAAACCTCTCACAATATTCCTTTGGACATCCCTTGCATCCTACTTTCAACTACTTTTCCGTACACTTTTGATGCTAAACTGTTTGGTCAGTCAATGCGTGAACCCTTGCATTTTAACAAGGGCACGATGACCGCACGTCGCCAGTCTTCGAATTCCTTGCCGATTATCCAACATTTGTTACAACTTTATTATATCAGCTGTAACCATTTCTTCATTTGCAGGCTCTAGCCCATCAAACTGCTTTCATCACAATGACATCACATGCATTTGCTATTTTTGAGTCATTTGAGTAATCAGACGTAGCGGCAGCATCCTGGTCACGTTCTTGCATATCTCCATATAATTCACTCATACGTTTTAATATGTCATCCGTGCTTCCAATAACATTGCTAATTAACTCTATTTATTCTTGAGGAAGACGATTAACCGAGATTTCTTCACATACATTCAAAAGAATTTATTGACCAATCCCTCTTCCAGTTTCATAATTTCTCTTTCGTGATTTTTTTCAATACGTGTTTAGTAGTATTCCTGAAACAACAGTACATTTCTTTCTCCAACTTTGTCATACTATCATTCGACTGCTAACATGTTACATAGTCTAGCTAGTCTTCCCTCTTTCTTTCAATGGACACTTTACCTTCTCATCTCACCACGCTTTACCATTCATTGATTTGCACATTTGTGCACTCCTTCACTCCTCTTTCGCGACATCCACGATGCTATCTTTCAAAACATTCCAACAATCATCCACCACGTCTAAGTCGTATATAAGTAGGTATATATTATCCCGCCTCTCTTAGACTTGACTCTCATACATACTTTCTTCACTCGGGTCTTGCAACTTTTCACTTCTAATCCTTTCAAGCCCTCCAAATTGAACACGCACTTGCCAATGTCTTCACTTATAATCAAGTATAATAATAATCAAGTATATTATATTATACTCATTTGATCATTTTTCATCCATGTATACGAATGCATGTCCTGATGTTAAAATATTGTGATAGACACGAGAAGATTCTTTATTTCAAACGTAAATTTACAATATGCTTAGCAGCAGCAATCACTCTCTTATCACCATCGAGTCCAAGAACGGCCTCGTAACCGGTCATCGCCCAACCATTCAAGTTACCACACATAATTACTCTTTTCTTTAACCATATCCAGAACATCGATCAGAGAATCCTAAAACTTTACCAGGTCATGAGTGGATGACGATTTTATCGGACCATAGGCTACTACCACAAAAACTGGCATGACTTCCACTTTAATGCGGATCCAGAATAGTCTCGGTCTCTCAGACCTTGGGCTAGGCGAGACAGCCCTATGAGTACATACTTAAATACGTATTGTATTTAAGTAAAACTAAAAATAGTTTATTTATTGAAATAATGTTTCCTGAACACATGCGTACATATGTTTGAATGTCATCTTAGAAAGTCGAATCTAAAATGAGAAGTAATTTCTAAGGCTTTATAGTATATAGAACGGATTCTAGAAACATCCGTTTGACAGAAAGAGATAACTAAAATTGTGGTAAGAACGAAAAACACAGCCAAAATTGAAAATGGACTTTAAGGTAAGAGTCTTGTAGTTTATGTGCAGGAGAAGTGCAGAACGCTAATATGCTTATAAAGTATATTAAATAAATAAATAAAACATTACCCACTTTACCCTGCATAGTGTCAAACAAATATATTGATGATAACGATAACAGATCACAGATGGCCCACCATACAGTTTGGAAACAAAGTAGTTGGTCTTGAGAAATGGAAATGGCGTTCCTATCAACAAGATGTTAAAATTTATTATGGTTGAATTTCGACCAATGGGCGACCACTAATTCTGATGAATAGGAAAATAAAAGAGGCTGAAAGTAGCTCTCATGTTGCTTAGATATAATGCAAGGTTTTATGATGCGCTAAATAAAGTACGCTTTTATAACTGTTTAAACAAGTTATTCAGGCCAGAGGTGTTTGGTAATTATGCGTAATCGTCGACATAGTTGTTAACTCCATTAAGAGGTAATAAAACACTCGTCAAGCGAGTGTAGGGTCACTTGTGATAATCCAATGATAACACATCGAGGGCTATTGTTGGTACAATTACTATTCACTAATTCGGGGAATATTGTAACAAAGGAAAAATACACACGTTTAAATAGCTTTACTTTTCCGCGATACTATTTCTCTCTGTCGTCATATTCGAGCAAATGAGCATGAAGATAATAAGTATCTGATAGGTGGCAAACCTACTACCCACCGGAAACATATCCAATTTCGGTCAACGTTAGTTTTATTAAAAAATTCAAAAAACACATTTTTCATTTTTTTGTTGCCTGTCTCGGGGATCGAACTCATGATCTCAAGAGGTAAAGTCCAACGCCGAACCGCTAGACTACACAGGAGCGGCGTGAGGATGGCTTACTGTTTTTCAATATATTTTTAAATGTTTTTACACTAATATTTCAGACCCACAATCATACTATTCTTTCATACATTATTTCTCTGGCATAATCCTATTAATATGATAAATGCGAAAGTTTGTATGTATGGATGTATGGATGTTTGTTACTCTATCACGCAAAAACTACCAAGCCGATTACGATGAAATTTGGTATGTAGGTAGCTGAAGACCCAGAATAACATATAGGCTTTTTATCCCGGAGTTCCCGCGGGATTGGGACTTACGCGGGTGAAACCGCGGGGCGCAGCTAGTGACGTAATACTTTAAAAAAAATATCAGGAAGTTTTACGCGAAATTTAAACAAATTACATTTATAACAAACCATATAATATTTTTGCTAATTTTTTATCACATTTATATGTTTTTGATCTGTTGATATATTTATAATAATCAAGCCCCTTCGGCGAACTTCATATTTTTTCAACTTAAAAAAGGCTGATTTTTATTTAATTAAAGTATTTTATTTACTATTTTCTCTGATGCAAAAGAAACCTTTATCTTATACGCCTTTATAAGCGGAATTAGCAAAATAAAGGCTTATTTTACATCTGTTATAATGGATTTCCGCAAAGTAACGCCTGATTCAATAAAATACGGTTTTCTCTGCTGTTTTACTAACTTTTATCTTCGTAAGGACCTCCTCATGACGATAACTAACACAAAAAGAAAGAATTAGAAAAATTTTTCAATCAGTTCATGCGTGACATGATTACCAAGGGAAATGGGGATAATTTCTATGGGGATACATATAGGATTACAGGGTAAGTCGACCTTGATCCGTAAAGGGCGTATAACTTCCATTATTTCTGACTGGTTTGACTAAGAAATATTTTATTCTAAATCTAGCCGTTTTCGAAATATTCGAATATTTTTGATGTGAAAACTTCTTTTGGAAACTTTTTTTGGGATGGGTAAAACTTCTGATGGGTAAAAAAAAAACTTCTGAACCTACGTCAGGACACGTGACCTGAAATTTCGTAAAACGAAAATTCGTAAGACGGCGCAGGGCGCTTGCGCGAATTTTCGTTTTATCATGTTTGTGTGCGGTAGCGGAATAAATGAATAATAAAGTCTATATCATATCAGTATATCAGTCTATCATATAAATGATAAAAAAAAGTATCTTCACACCCATATCCCCGAAGAGGTAGGCAGAGGCACAACCAGGGCACCCACGATTAGCCGAAGATACTAAGTCCCACAATGTGATAGGTGGCAAGTCTATCGCCAACCGGGCACATTTCCAATCGCGAGCAACATTTTTTTTATTAGAAAATTGGAAAAACCCAATTTTCTGTTTGTTCCCGACCCGGGATTCGAACCCAGGACCTCATGCAGTCAAGTCCAACAACTGAACCACTAGACCACAGAGGCTACTGATAAATAAATGCAACTGATAATTAAAGCAATTCGTGCAAAATTATTCCCTGACCATTCCAAAATATCAAAAATGCACAACGTTAAAATTCAAGTTTTCACTTCTGCCGGTGCTAACGGAATGCAACCCGTTTTTTTTATAAAATTTGGCGGGTTTAGTGAGTACGTGGTTCGATATTTTAAAATGTGTCCGTCTTATAATTATTGTTATTGAATGTTTACATGTTGAATAAATTGCTTTGTAAGCGACAACAATTATTTTAACTGTTTATTTTTCAGCTAGTACAGTTTAGTAGTTCAGGTTCCTACAGTTATCGAAATAACATAACACAGAACATTTCTCTCTACCACATAGGTTTTTATGTCCGTTTTGTAAGAGAATTGCTGCATGAAATATGTTATAAAAGACCCTGTAATATAAGCAATGTTATAAAAACATCAGTTTTATAAAAAAAGTGAGCTAATACTTAATTCAAAGTATTCATTAGGATTACCCATATTTTTTTGTAAAAAATATGCTATCTTCAATAGAAACTAATGTAACTAATCATTTATTTCCAGTAACTTGTAACGTCAAAAAGTACGTTTTTTTTTGTAAAAGTTTACGATTTTTTTATATCGAACTGAAGTTATTGAATCTAAATACTTATTTCAAAAACGTGATCAATGAAAAATATGAACACAAAAAATATTGTTACTTATCATTTCTCAAAGGTTGTTTCAAATATATTAGTGAGGACGAATAGGCAACTTGGGACGTATTAAGCTTTAATATAAATTTCTTAGAGAGATTAATTATAATTATTTTGAAGAACTAGAAAAGCAGATTTTTTCTATGATATTGGAAGGCAAACAAGCAGACGGATTTCCTGATGGTAAAAAATTCACGCCGCCTAGAGTCATCACAGGTGGTAATGGTGCGTTGCCAACCTGAGGCCGCGATGTTAGGCCTTGAGCAAAAGTAAGTTTAGCGGCTACCTTAGCCTCCGACCCGCAACACGTCATGACGTTATGGCGGCAGGAATAGGTAAGGCGGTGGTACCAATCCGGGTGAGTCGCTGCGAAGCTCTACCACCTAGTCAGATGTAACGGTGTTAGTAACGATAAGCCTATGCTCGCCTTTTACGAGCTTCTTGGCAGGAAGGCACATGGTCTAATTTTCAAAGAAGCCCGGACCAACACGGGGACGAGACAACGAGAACGAGTCTCAGCGCGAGGAACAATCGCGACTAATCATAAAAGATGAGTTTAACTTTTGGACAAAGTTATTTTTGTACAAGTTATTTAGTTTTCAAATGGTACAGCTGAGGCTTTTTTTCGGATCTACTCAGTGTGGGGTGGCGTTCCGATCAGGTCTTATTATATCTTTATATCAAGTTAAATTTCTAAAAAAATATGCCTAACGGTTGCCTCACTAGGCAAACCTGTATCGAGTCTACCTAAAATTCCAGTTAATAGTTTATTTGCCCCTCTTAAGGGGCCATATACGCTAAAATACGTCAGCAGTTTACTGTTTTTTTTTTCATACAAAGCAATCATGGATCTTGGTGACAAAAATACACAAGATTAACATGAATATGCTTTATAAGACTAGTGTTTCCAAAACACGATTCATTTCACTTTGCTCGATAGAAAAAAAATCAAAAAGTTAACCCTTTCTTGAAAGCAAAACTAAACTAACCCTACTTCAATTGTGAAAATATCGACACCAGATTTAACATAAACATAGATAAGTACTATACCTAAAAGATAAGTGTTTCAGTTTTTATACATTTTTTCAAATTACTTTTATAGTGTCAAAAATAGTGATTTGTCGCTTAAGACATTTACTTTAAAGCGCAATATTTCATAGTAATCATGGAACGAGGGAGTGCGGTGATTGGCTCTTCTGGCTGACTGAGTATGGGGCCTTAAACAAATAAATAAACCTTGAAAATCGATATATCATAAAAAAGACAATGGGATATACATAGCCACCAAACTCTTAAAAATCAAATTAACAAGTAAGCAAAAAAATTAAGCATTTTCTTATTATTGCATAAAAAATATTAGTAGGTGTTGAATTTTAGTATTTTATATATGCGTTACAAGTGCCTTTTGTGTGGTTAATATACTTAGTCTGGCCATAAATACTGTTACACTTAAAAATAAAAAAATATTACATTTGAATTTCGAATCTGTCATTTTTATACGATTGTTCATTGTGTTTTC
>NJDD01002131.1:141509-185747 GCA_002245505.1 Calephelis nemesis
TTTATGTATTAAACTAACACACTGTAAAAGTAATATATGTTATTTGCAGTTAAAAAAATATTTTTTTTCTTTATTACAATATTTATGGCAAGACTAGGTATAAACCCATTTTTTGACATTTTTGGGGTTACGTCGCCAAAGGACAAAAAACGGAACCCTTATAGATTCGTGATGTCTGTCTGTCCGTCCGTATGTCACAGCCATTTTTGTTTTGTTTTCTGTATAAACAATACAACAAAAAAGAATTAGCAAAATTGGTCCATCCGTTCAAGCGTGAACCGGCGCGCGGCGCTAAGAAAAAGGAGGAGGTTCTTAATTCGGCCGGTACATTTTTTTTACTAACCGACTTCAAAAAAATGAGAAGGTTCTAAATTCAGTTGGTATTTTTATGTATGTACACCGATTTCTCTGAGGTTTCTGAACATATTTACGTAATTCATTTTTTGTTTGGTGCGGAATAGATTCGGATAGGTCCCATAAAAATTTAATTTAGGTAGACCCATTAGTTTTTATTTCATGAGGTTTTTTTATCTACTTTCACATATCTCGATGTCTATTTTTATTAAATTAAACCAAATCTATCGCCTCTGTGGTCTAGCGGTTCAGCTGTTGGATTTGACTGCCTGAGGTCCCGGGTTCGAATCCCGGGTCGGGCAACAAAAGAAAATTGGGTTGTTCCAATTTTCTAATAAAAAAAATGTTGCTCGGGACAGGATATGTGCCCGGTTGGCGATAGGCTTGCCACCTATCACATTGTTGTGCCTCTGCCTACCTCTTCGGGGATATGGGCGTGAAGATACTTTTTTTTAAACCAAATCTCGCAAGTAAATTTGATCCACTTAGGTGACATAGTGACAAGATTACAGACACATCGACATTCATCAACATACTATAAAGATATTTACTTACAAGGTTATTTAATTAAATAATATCAGCAATAAACTAAACATTATTAAACAAAAGTAACTACGTTAAAAATACTGACTATAAAACTTTAAAGTAAAAAATAATTAAGATGTAATATTAATTTTATTATAGTAGCACCGGAGGACGTAGTTTTGGACGACCTCCCACCCGGTGGACTGATTATCTGGTCAAAGTCGCGGGGAGTCGCTGTGACTTGTGGCTCTCTTTGGGGGAGGCCTATGTCCAGCAGTTGACGTCCTCCGGCTGATGGTGATGATGATGATGATTAATTATATACTACCTTTTATTTATACTTACTAATAGGTTTAAAGTCGGTGCTAGGCCAATTTAAGCCTTTACTATAATATATTTTACATTATAATATAATTATTAGTTTAAGGCTTGGCACCGACTACAAATATCTTAGTAAATAGCATATAATATAAATAATGGGCAGGGTATAAATAATATTAAATCTTTATTATTATTTTACTTTTCAGCTTCGAAGTCGATTTTTAACGTAGTTATTTTTACATAAAATCTTAATATATATGTTTCTTGTGTTCGTGTGTTTGTCACTGAACTCCTTCTAGACGACTGGACCGATTTTGATTAAATTTTTTGTGGGTGTTCAAGGAAATTCGGGAATGGTTTAGATTCACAATTTGGTCTCCTGGAAAATGTTTTATTAATATTTTTTTTATTAATAAGTAGTTGTTGATTTTGAAATGTTTTACTTTGGATCCCAGATACTGCGCTACTATCGAAGCATTACTTTCAACCGATACAAAGTTTACTGGGTCAGCTAGTCCAGATATTAAAAAAACATAGGTGGAATATCTACCACAGGTTTTATTAAAACCAAACACAAATTACCTGAAAAAGGAATTGCGCAAACAACAAATTCATTAAATTTGACATTACGTTCACTTTTAAAACTCCTTTGAGAGTTGTTCTAATTGGCTCATCAAAATATCTACGAATAAAACTTTGTGTTACGTTTGACGTATAATTAATAACAACTCCAGCCAAAAGCCTATCACGTACATTTAGGGTTGCCAACTCTCGAAAGAACTAACCCGGGAGGATTTCAACAAATCCGGGGCAGGGGGGAGATTCGACAAAACTTTCCCTACAATTAAAGTAAATGTTTATTTTTATATTTACATCGATTGCGAGCAGCATCTATTGTTTGAGGGGTTTAAAGAAACGTTATTAAAGGTTTTACACAAAAAATTGAAGTTTTTTAAAATTTGCAATTTCGAAGGCAGTACGTTTGATTTTGTTATTAAAAAAAAAATTCTTTTTAAAACTAAAGACATTATTGTCATTATTAAAGGAAAGGAAAGGAATTTCCAACAATTTTGGCAAAAATTGGGGTAAAAGTACAAAATTCGTTACTTTTTATTCCGATCGGAAGAGCCTACATGCAAAGTTGTAACAGTTTCCCAATGTTGGTTTGCAGAAAAGACAACGTGTCTTCCTGCCAGGTAGCTCTTAAAAGGCCAGTATAGGCTTCCCGTTACTATCAACGTGACTAGGTGGTAGAGTTTCGCAGCCACTTGCCCGTATTAGTACCACCGCCTTACCTATCCTGCGACCGTAACGTCAGCGCTTGCTGTTGACGTGTTAGAGTAGTGAGGTAGCCGGTAAACTTACTTTTGCTCGGGACCTAACATCCTTTCCTAAAATTGGTAGGTAACTCAACCTTAATACATTTGGCGTCATTAGGCGGCGTGAATTTCTTACCATCAGGAAATTCGCCTGCTAGCTTGTTTGTTCTGCTGCCTTCCGATATCATAAAAAAATTAAGAAAAGCATATATTTACCTCAAGATCCTTAGCCCAGTTTGTGAAACCATCAGACCGTTTGCCATACCTGCGAATAAACACATATTAAATTTTTCCAAAATTCAACTTGCCAACAACTATAGTTTATTATAAAACTAGTGGCCCTCCCCGGCTTCGCACGGGTATAAAATATACATATAAACCTTCCTTTAAAATCACTGTATCTATTAAAAACGCATCAAAATCCGTTGCGTAGTTTTAAAGATTTAAGCATACAAAGGGGCATAGGCACAAAAGAAGCGACTTTTTTATATCATGTAGTGAAGTATCTTTAGGTCTGTATCCCCAAAGACGTAAGCAATATTATCCAAACAATCACGATGATTTCGTCCTCAGAAAAAATAATAATTAAATATAAAAAAGTGTTAATTCAGCATATAGCAGTCAGCAATTCCAAAAAATAATTCAATTATTTTAATATCTTCCGTTTTACATTTAAAACAAGATCAAAGCAATAAAAATATAATTGTAATTCAGATTGGGGATAAAACCATGAGGGGCGTATTGGATGTTTGGATATATAAATGTGACAAAAAAAGAGATATTCTAAACTTCTCTTTAGGTTTTGGCAAACACGTTAAAATAAATAAATAAATAAATAAAATTTGCCATTAGTCAGCTAGAAATTTACATCAAATTAAGCAAAATCGGTATTCAATTAAAATTAGTCATAAGTCATGTCAGGGTCTTGGGTAAAGCGGTTGCCTCATTACTCAAGTTCATTTAGCCAGATTTGGTGGCAATGAGGAAATACATGACACAATCATTTGTGAATTTTCACTTTCACTGAACAAAATTATACAAAATGCCACCAAAATTGAGTAATTTCACTCAATATAAAGACGAAATTTAATAATTATGAAAAAACTTCGACCAATATTTTCTCTTTATGAGGCCAAAAACATGTTGACAGAGAACGTTACCTGAAATTTGTAAATTAGTACCTATGTATCTTCAAACCTGTAGTCACGAAATAGGAGACAAACGTACAACGTACCCTACTTGCCCACGATTAGCTGAAAATACTAAGTCCCAAAATCTGATAGATAGAAAATCTACCACTAACCAATAGGCTTGCACCTACCACATTGTAGGACTTAGTTTCTAATTTTCTTTTTGTTGACCGACCCGGGATTCGAATCCGGGACCACATGCAGTCAAGTCCAACAATTGAACCGCTAGACCACAGAGGACCATAAAGGACCTCATATGTAATTAAGTCATGGTTTGAGTTATTTATAACGATAAGATCAGAATAATTAATAAAGATTACTTAATGAAAAATATGTTCCAGGTGTATCTTCACGCCCATATCCCCGAAGAGGTAGGCAGAGGCATAACTAGCCGAAGACACTAAGTCCCACAACGTGATAGGTGGCAAGCCTATCGCCAACCGGGCACATTTCCAATCCCGACCAACATTTTTTTCATTTTTTTTATTAGAAAATTGGATAAATCCAATTTTCTTTTTGTTGGCCGACCCGGGATTAGAACCCGGGACCTCAAGCAGTCAAGTCCAACATCCGGACCGCTAGACCACACAGGCGATTATGATATTATATGATGTTCCAGGTGTGATATTCTTTTATGTGAAAATTCAAAAAATATCACACAGCTATCGGTAAGTGAAGTATCAAGTAATTGCATCGCTGTTCTGGAGCCGGGTTAATAGGCCTATTGTGCAAGTCTACCGGTCACCCTACCTTCAACACCGGAACAAGACAATCATTTTAGTGACAGGAATATAACCAGCACGGTATAGACTTTGTTTGCTGTATTGTATATTGTTCAAATTACAAAAAAAACAAATGTTAATAGTTAGTGTAATACTGGATATCATGAGTTAGTGCTCAACATCTGAAAAGATAAATAACCCGATTTTTTTTAAAAAAAGGGAATCACACAGGCTAATTAAACTTTTGAAAATTATAAATAACTAGCGGCCCGCCCCGGCTTCGCACTCTTATTAAATAACAATATAAATTCGATCCTCTTCAATCATTTTATCTATTTCTAGCAGTTTCACGCAGCTTCGCCTGCGTAACTTGGCTTCTACTGCATAGATTTTGAAGAAACAAAGGCTAAGTCACTCAGAGATAACGTAGCATTCCAGGTGAAATAATTTTCGAAATCGCCCAGTAGTGTCGGAGCCTATTCATTTCCAACAAACAAAAAAAAACAAACCTTTCCTCTTTATAACATTACAAGTAAAGTATAGAAAAAACACCGCATCAAAATCCGTTGCGTAGTTTTAAAGATTTAAGCATACAAAGGGACATAGGGACAGAGGAAGCGACTTTGTTTTATACTATGTAGTGATTTGTACCAAACTTTAACTTTCTTTTTGTCGCATTTTTTCTATTTCACCGGGTACCTATATCATAATTTAGATAAGTATTAAATAAGTACATCTATTCTTCTAAATATAAACTAAAAAGTCTTCACATTTTATTCTAAGTTCTCAAGATGCAGTAAAAATCTACCATTTGCGAGCGAATATTAAACAGGCCATTACCAGCAAGACCATTGATGGCAGAGTCTGTGCAGCAACTTGCCCCCGTAGAAGGGATCCACCATCTTACCTATACCTGTATCCGTAATGACAATGTTTGCTACTCTCTTGTTCCATCCCGGAGGATAGGGTAGGCTTGCATATTAGGAAACAAGAAACTGGTGACAAACAGCAATACACAACATCTATTGTGCCTTAAAGCCACAGTTGCCTTTTACCATCAGGAGAGCCCTGTGCTAGTTTGTTGTCTTATACTATTTTTATGATATTACAAGACAATAAAGCAGACGGATTTCCTGATGGTAAGCAATTCACGCCCCCCACAGACACCAAAGATGGCAATGGTGCGCTGCCAACCTGAGGCCGGGAAGTTAGGCCACGAGCAAAAGTAAGTTTACCAGGTACCTTATCCTCCGGACCGGAACACGTCAACGGCAAGTGCTGATGTTATGGCAGCAGGAATAAGTAAGACGGTGGTACCAATTCAGCGAAAGACCACCTACCACATAGTCGGGTGTCACGGTGTTAGTGACGGGAAGCCTATACTCGCCTTTTACAAGCTGCCTGGCAGGAAGGCAGATGGTCTATTCTGCAAAAGGAGCCCGAACCAACACGGGGATAAAAAATAGACAACATTAAACATTAACAGATGTATCATGTTGTACTCGTATAGTATCTATACTCTTTGTTTGAGTCAGTATATGGTAATCGAATGTGTTTTAAAAGAAAATGAAAAGAGTAAGTGGTTAAACTAAATGTAGATATTCTTCATGATGTTTTAGATTAATTTTATGTTAATAAATCGTAGTCGTGAAACTTAGAAATAAATTTATCATTTGTATAGACTAGTGAAGTGTATTCAAGATTTGATATCGATATCGTACCATGATCGGATATGATAAAAGTAAAGAAAAAAAAGACACAAAAAGGCGAACAACTTTACTTAGCAATATTTAGAAGCAAAAGTGAAAGTAAATCCAAAACTGGAAAGAGCAGAATTGTATTAAGGCCAGGATATTCTAAATCGAATGCTTTTAATAAATGCAATATTTTGCACCATCCGAAATGTCAGTTTTGACAAAAATTTGTGATGTAGATCCAAAAAATGTTCAAGATTAATTAACGACTCAAAACACGAAACAGTAAGTTTTTAAGACTTCATTTGAAATTTATCAATCTCAAAGTTACAAAAATACAGTAGATGGCAATTTTTGTAACTTTGTAAAATCGCTGCGTGGGAGTCGACGTAGGGCGTGCTACCAAAAGTGAATATCCAAGCCTTAATAATCTTTTGAAAAAAATTTAGAATTGTGTGTATCGTGTTACTTAGTGGAAAGTTTTTTAATCTTGACATCGATATCTTACCTTGGTCACCATAGATATATTCTTATTCTTAGATATACTCTTTTATGATTAAATATTCTTCAAATTGGTTATGAACTTATAAGAGTTAAAAGTTAAAGCACTGCCTAGTGAAAAGTTTATTCAAGATGTGATATCGATATCAGTCGAATGTGACAAAAATAAAAAGTAAAACAAGGTATGAAAAGGTGCAGTATTCATTTGTTCAGGGTGTGACATCGATATCATACCTTGGTCGGGTGTGGTAGGAGTATATTCGATCTAGTTTCTGCAGCTGAAGCAGCCGCACTGCACGGTCTAACAAGTCTGGATCGACCCGATCCCCCTCCGTAACATCTCGGCGGCCGATCCTGCCAATACATCGATACTATCATGACGATACGACCACGATACGACAACGACACGATATTATATTTTCAGATATAAAAAATTTGAACTTTTTAATTTTATCAAATTTGGATAATCTTCATATTGTGTATATGTGTCTATTAGATATCAAAAATATGTCATACAGATATTATGCAGTGCTTATCATATTCATGGTTCTTTCTCTAGAAGGTTTCACGCCTACGACTTGTTAATTGCACACATGTTTTTTATAATATTTTTTCTTTTATTTCCATTTTCTAGATAAGTTACTTAACTAAAAACTTATATAGCGACATTGTTTACTGAACACCAAAGTTGTCGTACTGTGGCTTTTTTTTTAAAGCGCGCTAGTCATATTGATTTTTTTGTTTTAGCAAAAATAAGGAAATTTTAAGTAAGTTTTTAATTATTTAAGGTTTTTTTGATCATAGTATAAACTAGTCTGCGTCCACGTCTTTAACTGCGCGATGGGTGTCTGCAAGTTTATTCAATTTAACGGACTTCAAAATTTAAAGTCAACTAAATTTTAAATTAAAGTCAAAAACAAAAAACACCCCAGCCTCAGGTTGACATCGCACCATTACCACCTTTGGTGTATGTAGGCGGCGTGAATTTCTTACCATCAGGATATCCGTCTGCTTGTTTGCTTTACATTATCATTAAAAAATATAAATAAGAAAGTTTCATACAAATTCTCATTCTCTGTTTCACCCCCTTGGGGGTCGAATTTCGGGAATCTAGTTCACTAATTCTTGTATCGCCTCTGTGGTCTAGCGGTTCAGTTGTTGGACTTAACTGCATGAGGTCCTGGGTTCGAATTCCGGGTCGGGCAACAAATGAAAATTGGGTTTTTGCCATTTTCTAATAAAAAAAATGTTGCTCGGGATAGGATACGTGCCTGGTTGGCGATAGGGTTGCCACCTATCACATTGTGGGACTTAGTATCTTCGGCTAGTCGTGGGTACCCTGGTTGTGCCTCTGCCTACCTCTTCGGGGATATGGGCGTGAAGATACTTTTTTTTTAATTCTTGTAAAAATTCATATGTAACTAAGTCCTGGACCGATCTCTACCTTAACCAAATTTTAAATCATTATATGTTAACAAAATAAAAAATATTGCTAAAGGTTTTAAGAGCTGACTGGAATGTTTCAATACCAAACCACTTGTTTTCTAAATTATTCTCAGTTTCTTTATTTGTCATACGCATCACAAAAAAAACTGAGATTTCAGAAGATTTTTTTACATTATCGTTTTTATTTGGTGTGTCAGAATAGAGAACTTATTTGTTCTGAAGTCATACTAGCTAATATTTATCTTCACCCCATATCAACGAAGAGGGAGGCAGAGGCACACCCAGGGCGCCCACGATTAGCCGAAGACACCTAAGCCCCACAATGTGATAGGTGGTAAGCCTATCGTCAACCGGGCACATATCTAATCCCGACCAACATTTTTATTAATTAGAAAATCCACATTTTCTTTGTGTTTCCTAGATCGCTAGACCACAGACGCTAACATAAAACATTTTTTTACTAGGATCGGGCATCACAGACATATTAAAGCGAGTTCTCACTTTTTTGAAATACCTACTATCATTTGAAATCTTAGAAGGTGACAGAAACAATATGAAACAAAAAATATTAAGGTTTATTCACATTTGGCTGGGGAGTTAGTATTTCAGTCAAATAAACAAACAGAACATGTAATTGTCGCGACAAATAGATCATTCGTATTTGAAGAACAAACGCTTTCTCATAACAAACACGCTGAAATACAAATAAAGTATAAATACATAATCATAAGTACAAATACATGAAGTTTGATTAACGAGAAATATTTGCTTTTGACTTGGATGATATTGTTCATGAGGTACACTGTCTTAAATATACCAATTTATGGCTTCAATTCAACAATATAAACACAATAAAAGAAAGTGCTCACTGTTGACGGGGCGGAGCGTGTAGGGTCAGGGCGCATCGCATTGCAAAGCTCACTGAGGCGGGCCAGGCCGCATCGTATCGCCGGATTTTTGTTACTCAGTACCAAAGAGTATTGCAAAAAAAAAATAAAGAGGCGACTCTAAAGTTGTCAAGTATAGAAAGTGGCGCCTCTAGTAGTTGTCATACGAAACTTCAGCTTTAAAATGTCATTGGTGCTCTATTGACAATGATGATATCGTGATCTTTGGTGATTGTAGGCCACATCAGGGAATGCGAGCGGGATACCTCACGGAAATCCACCGCGGATTTTTTTTTTTAGTTAGTTTCCTCGCTGTCCCTAGAGCTTTCCCACATCATGAGATCCATACTTTTTTTTAATGACTACATTGTTGCTAATCTCACGATTTTATGCAACTTCACGCAGGCAGTGGGACTACCTTGGAAGTAATGCCCTTTCAATTTTTTTAATCCAAACTTATTATATAATTTATGCACAAATTAGTTAAAATATATTTATAGAAAGGCTATTTTTTCTTCTTGAAAAAGATTATAATATCATTATCAAGTTTAACGCTATCTACCATAAACTTCCACCGTTTCCAAACCAAGCCAGTCAGGAGAAGATATAGAACAATCATCCAATGACCGTTAAGTTGACTAGTCTTCCTACCATATCTGTTAAACGAGCTGATATCAATGTAACAGTTAATTAGACAAATAGTCATTATCTTGTGCAAGACAGCGTTAATGTCAACGATACTAATTAATATGTGTTTGGGCTTTGTAATTGAAGCATGATATAGCCTTCAAAGAGAAAGGATACTGGCTCAAGAAATAATTGAAACGCAATCAAAGTGCAAACAATTTAAGTAAAGTAAAACTGGAAAAAACCGACTTCGATTATACACAAAAAATAAGCATTTTCCGCGATTTCCCTGGCATTCCATCATCAGATCCAGACTTGGTGGCTAAAGGATTGCATTCTGTTAAATCTGAAAATATTTTTTATAACTGATTCAGAAATTACGGAAAAATCAATTTACATCTATATATTAATACGTGATGCCAAAACTTTTCTCTCTTTTTACGTATGTTTCGCGGACGCGGGCGTATTAAATTTGGCACACTTATAGTTTGTGTATGGAAGAAATTCAGAACGCTAATATTTTTTAATTATAATGCTTATAAAGTACATTAAATCAATAAATAAAACCCACACCACAATGCATTTGACACACACACGAACAAATGTATTGATAATAACGATAAAAGATCACAGATGGCCGCTAGTAATGTATAAATAATTGTGAAAAACTTTCCCAAAAGCAACAAAATTATTGACCGAGTAATCGCGTTACAAACATACAATTTAATAAAGTTGAAAAGTAATAATAACCTTCTCCATTTTGCTGTCGGTTAAAAGCGGGCTTTAATCTCAATTTTATGTCACCTACGTAAAATTAAATAATATTATGAAGTATAACTCAAAAGCTTAATTAAACTGGATTGGGACCAGGAAGCAACAGCGTTTTAACACAAAAAAGGTCGTTTTATCCAGTTTTTTTGTTTCATCCATTAAAAAGTTGTATCAGTCTATGCCATCAAAAAAACTTTATTTACACTATGTCAATATTTTTTTATTCTTATTAAAGTATGTATTTTAATGTAAGCTGTAAAATATTAGAAAATCCAAGTTCTATATAATATATAATCTCTAGTCTACTTAGACCTATACCTATTTTATATTATATTTAGTTAAGATATAAAAAAATGAGTTGCCTAAAATCCTTGACAGTATATGTTTTTTTTTAATATAGTTTATCCCATCATTTTATTTTTTGCCAACAACGATTTCGCACTAAAACAGCTCAAAACACAGTGGTTTGTTTTTTCTTTTATCCAATCGGGTGAAAGTAACTAAAATTGATAAACCTGTTTTTATCTGGCAACTCAGGTAAATAACAGGCAACACAACTTCTGCATTCTATATTTCTAATACTTTAAATCAGGACAAAACTGTCTTAATATCTTAATATTGCAATAGTCAATTATTTAAAAAAAAACATATCTACTTAGTACGAGTATTTTGTTCAGAATTTTTGGCAATCGATTTTGAATATATTTTCTGACATACTAAAATTATTATAAAATACTATCACATCCGGCAGACATTGTCCTGAACACAAGTCTTTACTTAGAAAACTTCATTAAAATTATACTTTTAAAACTTTTTCAAATAACACATCAAATAACAAATTAACACTAATTCCGATACGTTTTTGTCAAATTGATCGCAGCGCCAACTGTCGGGACAGACTGAAATTTAAACAGTATTTGATGCTCCGATAGTAGCGCAGTCTGCTGCCAGATCCGATGTTAAACGTCATACCAAAATTAAAAAAAAAACATTTTGCAGTGGACCAAATTGTGAATTGAAACCATTCTCGAATCCCTTTGAATACACAAAAAAATTTTCACCAAAATCGCTTCAGTCGTTTAGAAGGACTTCAGTGACATACGCACACAAGAAATTTATATGAAGATATTTGAGTACAATATAAACTGGGTGAAAATCGACTCGGATTCGGATCTTGACCAGAATATCGATTGTGCTAAAATTGCGCTAGACGTAAGTTATAAGCAACTACGGTTTGTTAAGAGGCCGTTGTTAATCTGCACTTGAAATTACTTCTACACATTAAAACTTTTCTTTCCAATTACAGTTGAAATGACTGAATTGGCAACACTGTAACTTTTTTTTAATAATTCGGTCCTGAATGACTGTCTCGTTGGTCAAGCTATATACCTAACGTTCAGTCGGTGATTCTCGGTAGGCTCGGTTCGATTCCCGACGGGGCAGGCATTTGTGTGACTAACATTCAGTTTTCTGCATTTCCTGGTCCGGGTATTTATTAAATTTATCTGGTATTGGTTTACGTATTTTTATGTGCTTATTAGAATCGTTGACTAACACCAACAACACAAGCTCATTATTTCCTTTTTACGGGGTTAGATTCAATTTGTATAATTTGTCATGGGATTTAAATGCTAAGAAATGCTTATTTTCAACTCGCACAAATATAGAAAACATTAGTGAGTGCGTGCTTTTACTCACTCATCAGTAACATTTTCTTCTAAATTACATATAAAGTTACACGAATACAAATAAAATTAAGGCACAGCTAGTTCGTGCTTTTATCCACGGGTACACAACACGGTGCCACAATATAGTAACCCGAATGGATCATATATGGCTTAGATAATAAAAAAAGTATTTTCACGCCCATGTGACCGAAGAGGTAGGCAGAGGCACAACCAGGGCACCCACGACTAGCCGAAGATAGTAAGTCCCACAATGTGATAGGTGGCAAGCCTATCGCCACCCGGCCACTTGTCCTATCCCGAGCAACATTTTTTTATTAGAAAATTGGAAAAACCCTATTTTCTTTTTGTTGCCCGACCCAGGATTCGAACCCGGGACCTCATGCAGTCAAGTCCAACAACTGAACCGCTCGAGCACAAAGGCGATCATTAAAATACTACCAGTAGTCGAATAGTGGGAATGTTACGAAATCATTTGCTATCTTTCGATAGCAAATAATTATCGAATCAAGACCGAGTTTTGGCGCCATCGAGAGAAAAGATGGTCGAAGTTTTTCATAATTATGAAATTTCGTATTGATATTGAGTGAAATTAGTCAATTTTGGTGGCATTTTGAATATTTTTTTAATGAAAGTGCACAAATGAAACAATCATGAAGAAATTAGCGTCAGTTGCCGCCAAATCTCCTTACATGAGCTTGTGTAATGAGGCCGCTGCTTTACTCAAGAGTCTGACATGACTTACTGACGACTTATGACTGAAGACTAATTATAATTGATTAAAATTGATATAAAATTTGATACAAATTTCTACTTGACGAATGACAAAATACTAACGTGAAGGCCAAAACTTAAAGAAAGAAGAAAAGACAAGGCACCTAATGAAATAGTTGGCGTCGGTTAGGGCTGTTAAATTATCTATGTTTGTATATCTAATCAAACGGCACATCCTATACCTCAAACCAAACATAGATATTACCTCTTGTCACGTACAATAACGCAGAAACTTTCAATCGTATTCGAAAAAGCCATTAAATTATAAAAATAGCTAAAAATATTGTGTTTTTGTTACGGTTCAATCGAGCGAACAGTTATTCAGTTATCAAAGATTTTAAGGTGAATACAGACTAGGGCATTTACTTGTAATAGAACAACCAGCTGCTCTGTGATATGTTCTACTGTAATCACCCTTTATGAACCAGACGTCGAGCACGTTTTCCGATTTGTTACAATAATAATTGAACAAATCAACAAGCGTATTGGTGTAACATTTCGTTTAGTTTTTGCACAAGCGACGCGCGGGTGCTCTGCGGGGTGATTAATTATATTTTATATAAAAAAGGTATTTTCACGCCCATATCCCCGAAGATGCAGGCACAACCAGGGCAACCACGACTAGCCGAAGACACTAAGTCCCACAATGTGATAGGTGGCAAGACTATCGTCAACCGGGCACATGTCCGATCCCGAGCAGCATTTTTTATTTGAAAATTGGAAAACCTCATTTTCTTATTGTTGCCTAATCCGGGAATCGAACCCGGGACGTCATGAAGCCAAGTCCAACACCTGGACCGCTAGACCACAGAGAGCGCTATAATGTTTATTTACCAACATCTTTTTTTTCTAGTTTTCCTTCTTTTAATATGATTCATTGGGTTAAACGAAGCATACGCAACTTGTAGCAACAAGAATGAACGCAAGGTACAACAAAATGTTACCGGTAAAATGAACTCGCTTCGAGCATTACGCCAAGCATTAGCGGGAATGTTACATTAATTGAAAATGCTTTGGAAACTAAGGTTTATCTGTAGCGATAGAGGGTTTGATCACGGTTTCGTTGATTTCGGGATTATCTACAGCTCATCTCGAGATCCCGGGATAACCCCGGGATTGTATTAGTGATTTGTACTTTCTAGAAAGTGGTAAAAAAAGGCAATGAAAAATATCAAAATAAACTTATTTTAAATCTTTAAAAAAACAACACAAAATTATACTTATTCTTATAAACTAACTTGACTGACACTTACTACAGAATTGCCTAGTTATTATTCATAATAAACTACAAAAATATCAACTTGATCCCGAAAAGATTGGGACTAAAATATGACCGGGATCCCGAAGTCCGTCAAATCCTTTAAGTTACACAATATTGTAATCATTACACAATAATGATCGAGAAAATACTCTAGTCTGTACTCACTTTAATATTATTTTTAACTTCACTTTCGAACAAAAGTTTCAAAAGTCAATTCACGTACAACTGAGATTTTACAAGTCAATACCAAAATGTCTTTACCAAGTCCTTATAAAGTTCAAGTATTTTTATTAGGGACTTTACTTCCGGATACTGTAGACATTTCTTTACGCTGCGAAGGTAAATAAACAGACGATATTTCATATTGAAATACGGCCAATGTTAATAATGTATCTCAATCTAATGGATTTCAAGCAATTTTGATAGCTGCGTATCCGCCGGCCTATCCCATACCTAATTGCCATACTTATCCAGTCCACAGATATGTTATTGGCAAGCGATAACATAAAAATGGATCAAAATATCAATCTTGCACAGCGAGTTTTGGATTAGGATTGATTATTAATATTGACCGATAAACAATACAGCAATGGATTTTTCAAACGAATAAAAAAAGTATTTTCACGCTTATACCCACAATGAGGTTGGCAAAGGTACAACAGGGTACCCAAAACTTGCCAAAGAACACACAATGTGACACAGCTCAATGTGATAGGTGGTAAGCTTATCGCCACCCGGGCATTGGGCACTTATCCAATCCCGGGCAATGTTTTTATCAGATAATTGAAAAAACTCCTTTCCTCTTTATTTCCCGACCCTGGGGACCAAACCCGGTACCTCATGGAGTGAAGTCCTACAGGACAATTGGACCACAGAGGCGACACTAAATTCCAAAATTTTCAAATGATTCAAACATAAGTGCTAACTTCGGCTAAAACATTAAAGATGTGTTAGGTATGCTGTCAAGTCACTTAGCATAATAATAGTGAAGCAATATAGTTCATAAAAATAGAAGAGATTAAACATGGAAGTCCAAACAATATTCAAATCAGTAATATGGAACAAGTGGCAGGATCTTAAATATTCAGATAGATTTGTATTATTTGTATAGAAGGAAATAAAGTAGATAGTATCCGCACACCCATATCGCCGAAGAGGTAACCAAAGGCAAAACCAGGGACCCCACAACTAGACAAAAACACGTAGGCGTGTATGCTAGCCCATGGACCAACAAGTCCGTCGAAACATGAATGGATGAATTATACATGAATGGATTTTCTAAATGATAGAAAAAAATATATATCTTCACGCCGCAGGAGAATTAGGCAAAAACAGGGTTCCCACGACTAAGAGTCACAATGTGATAAGTGACAAGCCTATCCCAGTAACCGGGCACAAATCATAGTCAGGCTACCTGTGTTGGTTATTTTTTATTATAAACTAGCTATTCCGGCGAAAATCGTTCCACCTGCTTAGAAAAAATAAAGTAATGATTTTTCCACTTTCCTTGCGATTTCCCAAGTTTTCTTTCCATGAAAACCTTCTCCTAACAATAACTGATATAGTAAAAAAAGTATTAGCCAAATCGGTCCAGTCGTTTGGTAGTTATGAGCTTACCAACACACTTAGCGATTCATGTTTATATTATAGATATGAAAAACTAAGAGGGAGGGCGCTACTGAGACGCGGTAACAACATAGTCCGTATAAAAAAGTTATTGAAAAATATAAGTAAAGTGAATTTAGTGAAAAAGAAATCGTACAAGTGACAATAAACAAGTGAATATCGCTATATAGTGTAGACAAGGTTCTAATTCACCAAATAACACACAAAACATCCAAAAAACTGATGTGCAAACAAACAACAATCTACGAACTTTTTAAATCTATTCTTGTGAATCCGAGAACTTAAATTGTACCAGTGTTAATCTAAGAAAGTGCCAGTGCCAGAGTGCAATAAATAGAAGATTACGAAAGTTACCTCATTTTTGGAAAACATAACCTCACATCTAAATGAATCTGCAATTTCGCTCAAGTCATAAAAAAAACTGTGAAACAGCGCCATCTAGTTGAAAAGTTCGACTACTAGTTCAGTACGTTCGATGCACAATAGATACGAAACATTAAGTTATCTGTCAAACTAAACTGATAAACAGAGCCATCTACTAGAAAAGTAACACACTACGTTCGACACTACGTTCGATCCATCAATCTATATCACAATAGTGACGAAAAAAATACTACCGAGTTCTACTAGAGGGCGCAACTAGTACCAAAACAAACACTATGGAGGAAATTATGAAAGCCTTACAAAATATTCAAAAAGAACTGAACGTACAAAAAATAGAAATTCAGAAAAGTGGCGAAAAGGTAACAGAACAAGTAACACTCAACATAACTCACAAATTAGATGAGAAATTTACTATATTGGAAGAAAAATATCAAATTTTGAAAAAAAATAATGAAATACAAGAAAAAAGGATTCAATTCATGGAAAAACAAGCAAGGCAAAGAAACATAATTTTCTTCGGTATTGAAGAGGTTGAGACATCCTCCCATAACTTAGAGAACAATATATTGCAATTCATAAGAGAAAAATTGACCTTAAAATTGGATTGTAGAGATATCCAGGAATTAAAGAGAGTAGGAAAAAAAGCTGATAAACCGCGACCATTAATTGTAACTTTTTCTACCCTATCAGCATTCTCAAACAAAAAAGATTATTGAAAGACACCCAATATTATTTGAACGAAGACTACCCTAAGTATGTATTGGAAAAAAGGAAAGAACTGCAAGAAGAAGCTAAAAGAGAGCGTGAGAAAGGAAATAAAGTCACAATAAAATACGATAAACTTGTTATATTAAAATCAAACAACAAAAGAACACTAGAGTCTTCACCAGAGTCAGATCCTAATTCTCAAGCATTAGATAGTAATAGTACAATAAGAGCCAGCAAGAAAAACAAAATTAAACCCATCTAAAACCAGATCAAGCAGTGTCTCAGAAAAAGTTTTAAAACCAGGCATTCTAAGTTACCTAGTAAATAATAACGCCAATACCCCACATAACCAAACCGACGACAATGCAACCAATAACTTACAGTCGTAGCAACCAACACACCCCTCCCTCAACAATGCAACATTCAACCAATCGCAACTAAGCAATGAAAACCATCTTCCAATCCGGCTGGTCACCGTGGAAGATCAAGACCAAAACCCTCTAAAGAAAACATCTCAAACCTTTTCAAAAACAAGAAAAGAGACACAAACCCAAGCATTACTTAACTCAAATAAAAACAAGAAAGATCAGCTCTACATAATAACTTACAACGTCAGAACTTTATCTACTCATTAAATACGACATAGTTGGATTGTGTGAAATAAGAAGGACGGGCACCCGGATAGAAGAATATAATAATTTCATACTATGCCACACGGGACAGACACCGGGCAAACATGAAGTAGGCTTTTTAATAAATAAAAGCCGCAAGAACTGGATGGAAAGTTTCAAAGGTATAAATGATAGAGTAGCATTACTAAACCTAAACATACAAGGACTTTCTATATCAATTATACAAATATACGCACCGACTGAAACAGCGTCTGAGGAAGAGATTAACAGCTTCTACTTGAATGTCAACAGAGCCCGAGACCAAGCTAACAAAAACTATATAATAATGGGTGATTTTAACGCGAAAATAGGACAACCAAGAAAAGATGAACATCTAGTAATGAAAACAAACGGGTACGGTGAAAGAAACCAGAGAGGTCAGAGGCTAATTGATTTCGCCCTCGAACACAAACTTGCCATTTTAAATACTTTCTTTCATAAAAAACCAAACCAAAGATGGACCTGGCGATCACCAAATGGTAAATACAAAAATGAAATAGATTACGTACTGTCAAATCAACCAAACATATTCCAAAACATTGAAGTTCTAAACCTGAATTATCCATCGGACCACAGAGCCATCAGAGCAATATTGTCTATCACAAAGCAAAAGAAAAAACGTACAGCGTACAAAAGCAATCGATATTCATCACTGAAAACTGAACAAGAAATAATATCTTATAAACAAAACATTTCATCTCAATTACAGGATATAAATAAATGCCAAGGAAAAACATCATTACAGGCTTTCTATTACGCATTAAACAAAGTTATAACCCAGAGCTTACAGGACGCTCGAACCCCTAACGAAATATCAAAAAATAAACATAAAGTTTTAAAAGAGCGTACACTGAAACTAATCAAGAGAAGACAAGAGTTACAACATGCTAAGACAAAAACTCGAGCTACAAAAAATGAACTATCAGCTCTATATAAACTAGTAAGTAAATACATTAAACATGACTACAAAAACTACAGATCGAAGCCTATCGAAAAACATTTGGAAAAAGCAGGAAGCTCAAAAAAGGCCCTTAAAGAACTAAGAACAAATAAACATTGGATAGAAGGCTTAAACTGCAAAGACAAAACCGTAAATAATCGCAAAGAAATCATAGATATAGTAACCCATTTCTATAAAACCTTATATAAACAACAAGGAAACAAGTGTACCATCAACATCAATGCAAACTATATCAACTCTATGAACAAAAACGGAAACATAACACCAATAACTGAAGAAGAAGTTATACAGGAAATAAAAATGCTAAAGCCAGATAAAAGCCCAGGACCAGACGGCATTACAAATGAAGCTATAAAGGCTGCCTGGCCAATACTGACTCCCTCACTAACGCACTTATTTAACCTTATATTAAAAACTGCTGAAATACCATCGCAGTGGGTAGAGTCGGAAATAATTTTAATTTACAAAAAAGGTGACTCAAAAGATATCACAAACTACAGGCCTATAAGCTTACTCTCCTGTATCTACAAATTGTTTTCCTCCATAATTAACAAAAGAATAAGTGTCACAATAGAAGCAAACCAACCAATAGAACAAGCAGGCTTTCGTAAGCCTTTCTCAACAATCGATCATATACATACTATAGAACTAGTAATGGAAAAATATCAAGAGAAGCAAAGAGCGCTCTACATCGCATATGTTGATTATAAAAATAGCAGGTACCTGCTGGCCGCAAATAGCTCAGGATAGAGACATATGGAATTCTTTAGAGGAGACCTTCACCTTCACTTGAGGAGGGGTTCATGGAAACGATGAAACTTCTATACTAACTTATATATTATTATAAACTTTTTTATAAAAATAACTGTTAACACAACGACAACTATTTTCTTTATTCTTTAAACCGTGTGTGTACCATAATCTTGCATGAAATAAAAGGTTTTTTATTTATTTTATTTATTTATGAAAAACTAAATTATCTTTCTGTTGTGTGTCCCTGGGTTTGAAACTGGGACTTCGTGCAGTCAAGTCCAACACCATTTTAGACCACACAGGCAAGTATCCCTTTCATAAATTTACCGACTCCCTACACTTCAAATTAGCCCACGGAAAGTCGAGTCAACTCCAACACGTGACTGTTACACAACAGAGAAGAAAGAAAAAAGTATTTTCACGCCCGTACAATCACCACAACAAAGAAAGTACGGCACAGAAGTTTACGTTAAAAGAGAGCTGTCCAAACAAAGTTACTTAAGTATTAAGAAAGAAATGATTCGGTTGACTTGGTACTTATCTTTTAGAATTATTTTCCTTTATTTGTTTTAGCTTTAGGCTAACTAATTTTTATTTGCTTAAACATATTTTCTTATACAACTTCCATGTTTTGCAATTTAAAATTTTTTAGCGGCAGTCGTGAATAAAGTTGTGACTAATCTTCACGTTTGTGTCCTAAAAGTGGTAGACAGAGATACAACCCGGACACGCACGATTACCCAGATAACACATATTCAAAGAGTACCACAATGTGATAAATATCTAACTTATCGAACCAGCACTTATATCATCCATTAGTAGTAATGTAGTAGTTTTTACTAGAAAATTAAGAAAAACAGTATATTCACGCCCATATCCCCGAAGAGGTAGGCAGAGGCACAACCAGGGCACCCACGACTAACCGAAGACACTAAGTCCCACAATGTGATAGGTTGAAAGCCTATCGCCAACCGGGCACATATTCAATCCCGAGCAACATTGATGTTTATAAGAAAATTGGAAAAACCAAATTTTCTTTTTGTTGCCCGGCCCGGGATTCGAACCGGGGACCTCATACAGTCAAGTCCAACACCTGAACCGCAAGACCACGGAGGCGATAAACAAGATAATAATACTAGAAAACAAAAAAAAAACATGATATTTTATCGTTATCATCAATATATAGGTATGTTTATGTGTGTCAAATGCATGGTAGTGTGGGTAATGTGTTATTTATTGATTTAATGTACTTTATGAGCATTATTACTGAAAAATATTAGCGTTCTGCACTTCTCCTACATATAAACTATAAGTGTGCCAAATTTGATGCTCCTGTGTGGGCGCAATTCACGTAAAAAGGGGTCCAAAATTTGGCATCACGTATTGATATATAGATAATCGTGCAAAGCCGGCGCGGGCCGCTAGTACATAAAGGTTTGTAACATTACAAATATTCATGATGAATATCTAACCTACCAAATTCAATTACAAATGTAATTAACGTTCCAGGTAAGTGTCACAACGTTAAAACGACAAATAGGAAAAAACAAACATTTTCAACTCTAACTCGCGTTAATATTTGTTCACACATTTGAATTTTGTTTTTTTATCATCAAAGCAAACAAACAGAATTCTTGGAGCTAGAAAATACATGACACCTACAAATATAAGAAATAATAACGTATTTGTAAATTGTGCGTTGCCAACCTGAGGTTGAGCCTGGTAGGATAACTAAGTATATGAGTACCTACCTTCTTACCCACATATAATTTTTTTCTTCTTAGTAATATTATTAGCTATTCCGGTGAACTTCATTCCGCCATTCATTTGTATGGGGAGAAAAAGATTATTTTTCTTAGTAAGTAACCTCCCAGTCGACTTAAAGAAAAAGTATCCTATGTCCATCTACTAGGTCTAAGCTACCTCAAAATTCATTTTCAGTCAAATCGGTTTAGTTGTTCTTGAGTTATATGAAAATATCGTAACTAGCACGACTTTCTTTTATACATAGATAATTGTGCGTTGCCAACCTGAGGCTGAGCCTGGTAAGATAAGTAAGAATCGTATAAGTACCTCGTAACCTATCTTCTGACCGACACAAAACACCTACAAATCACCTATACCTTTCATAAATAAAAAAATGTGCTTTGCCAACCTGAGGCTTATGAGATATTAAATAAAACGTATCTTCACGCCCATATCCCCGAAGAAGTAGGCAGAAGCACAACCAGGGCACCCACGACTAGCCGAAGATACTAAGTCCCATATTTGTGTCCCATAGTTGTGAGATAAGTAAATAGGTATAGCATAACCTTATAACCCACTCTACTAACCAACACACTACAATGGCAAGCACTGCTATCAAAGAAGCAAAAAACAGTGGTACTAATCAAGCCTACCGCTTACTCTGGGTGCACGAGTAAAATTACCCAATAATCTTCCACTGTGTAAGAGCCATGCTTTTTGAACTTCAAGTTTTGTATACGGGAAAAGTATTTCTTGACATCAGGAAATTAAGATAATAACTTACATATATGGATTCTATAGGAATTTTGGCGCCATCGTGAATGAAGGTGGTCGTAATTTTTTTCATTATTATTGAATTTCGTGTTTATATTGAGTGAAATTTGTTAATTTAGGTGGGAATTAGATAAATTTGTTCAGTGAAAGTGCACAAATGAAATAATCATGAAGAAATTAGTATATCGTCTGTTTCCGCGCTGCCGTCAATTCACCTAGATATGCTTGAGTAACGAAGCCACCGCTTTACTCCAGACCCTGACCCTGACCTGACATGACTTTTTAACTAATTTACTAACTTGACATTGGCAAAGTAGTCGTGAAAAACGATCGAAAGCCATATTTATAAAAGAAGAAGAAGAATTTATCGTCTCTGTGGTCGAGCGGTCCGGATGTTGGACTTGACTGCATGAGGTCTCCGGTTCGAATCCCGGGTCGGCCAACAAAAAGAATATTGGATTCTTCCAATTTTCTAATAAAAAAAAATGTTGGTCAGGATTGGAAACGTGCCCGGTTGGCGATAAGCTTGCCACCTATCACATTATGGGACTTAGTATCTTCGGCTAGTCGTGAGTGCCCTGGTTGTGCCTCTGCCTACCTCTTCGGGGATATGGGCGTGAAGATACTTTTTTACTTTTTTTTTAAGAAGAAGAAGAATATCTATATACGCCTTGTAAGTACAGAAATATACATTTTGCACTCATTACATTGATCATGAGATTAGAAATAAATCTTCGCCTCAGGACACTAAAGATAGTCATGATGAAGTAGCAAAGGTATAATCTGGCCAACCACGACTAGGCGAAGATACTAAGACTCACAATGTGATAGGTGGCAAACCTATCGCCAACCGGTCAATTATGCTATCCCGGGAATCTTCATGTTTAGTAGAAAATTTAAAAAACATTTTTATAGAATCCCCAAACGGGAATCGAACCCGATACTTAATGAAGTCGATTCCAACATGGCAGCAGTTGACCACAGAGGCAAATCTTTTAATTAAATGTATCGCCTCCCTACCCTGCATATTGAAATACGACAATAGTGAGCACTTATTTTATGGGCTCAGGGGTAGATGAGACATTATAGGATGAGATGAGACAGGATGTCAACATTAGTTGCTTAGATTTTGAATTTTGATTCTAATTCAGCGAAATTAAAATCAAAATTTTTTCGAGACATTTTTTTTTATGTTATAGGAAGGCAAACAAGCAGACGGATTTCCTGATGGTAAGAAATTCACGCCGTCTAGAGACACCAAAGGTGGTAATGGTGCGTTGCAAACCAGAGGCCTCGAGCAAAAGTAAGTTAACCGGCTACCTTACCCTCCGAACCGGAACACGTCATGACGTTATGGCTGCAGGAATAGGTAAGGCCGTGGTACCAATCCGTTTGAGTCGCTGCGAAACTCTATCACCTAGTCAGATGTCACGGTGTTAGTGATGATAAGCCTATGCTCGCCTTTTACGAGCTGCCTGGCAAGAAAGGCAGATGGTCTATTCTGCGAAGGAGCCCGGACCAACACGGGGAAAATTTTCACATATTTGAAGTTTTCGATAGAAGAGATCATTTAAGAGATAAGCGGTTCTATGTAAACTAGATCTTTGTTTAGAGTAATTTTAAATGTAATTTATGTCACTTAATCTCCGCCGAAAACTTTGTGGGACTTAATTTTTTCGTTTAGGCGTAGGTACCCTAGTTGTATCTTTGCCTACCTTTTTAGAGATACGGGCGCAATGATACCTAATGCAATTTGCATGTACGTGAAGATTTATAATAAAATTAAAGTGAATAAATGTTTAATAGCTTAAATTCATCCAAAATAATGTTCAAATTGTTGCAATTTCAAATTTACCTACACGTTAATCCTTAAAATAAACTTGTTAACAACACATCTGAAAACTTTTAACACATTAATAAACTCCTTTCACTCATTTAGCTGTTAAAATTAAGTAAAGTTTACTTTGGCAGTTATTACATTATGCGAGTATGTCTCACAAGGTAGACTTCTCAATTCAACTTCATAAACCGTATAAAATTTAACTTTAACTCTACTAAAATGACATCGCATTTTTGAAGTGAAATTTTTTTTAGCGGCGCGGCGTTGCGCACTTTTTTGGATTGGCTAAAAACTACTAAACCCGCGTCAGGCACCTGACCTGAAAATTCGTAAGGAGAGTAGATAGCCGACGCGGCTTAGGAAAGTAAATATCCAACTCTCTTTCTACTGCGCGGCGAAAATGTATCTCTGCGCCTGCTGTTTCGTTCAGACGGCGCAGGGCGCTTGCGCGAATGTTTGTGTACGATAGCGCAAAAACTGAATATTATGTTCTACGACATAACTGATAGTAGTTTCATGCTGATAATTAAAGCAATTCGTGCAAAATTATTCCCTGACCATTCCAAAATATCAAAAATGCACAACGTTAAAATTCAAGCTTTCACTTCTGCCGGCACTCCGGGAGTGCAACCTGTTGTTTTTGATATATTTATCTTCACACATAAAAAAATGTGTAAAAATAAGAACAAAAAATATCAACAAAAATATGCAAAATGTTATGTTAACGAAGTTCAATGGACTCGTTCAATGGAGTTGTTGATGGATGGATTCTTTTAATGAATTTAAGAGATCCCACACATAAAAAATGTGGGTGAAAATAAGAACTCACGTTTCATGAAAAGCATGAATATGAAACGATAACCAAGATCATTTTTACGAATATACCTATGCGTATTTTTTATAATATTGGAATTCAAACAAGCAGACGGATATCCTGATGGTAAGAAATTCACGCCGCCTCGAGAAACCAAAGGTGGTAATGGTACGTTGCCAATCTGATGCCGGGATGTTAGGCCTTGAGCAAAAGCAAGTTTACCGGCTACCTTATCCTCTGAACCGGAACACGTCAATGACAAGTGCTGAAGTTAAATCGAAATAAAATTATTTAACTTGCATTTTCGCCAAAAAATGTATACGTATTATGTATACGTATTATAACAAAACAGACAAAATAGTGCGCTAAGAATGAATTGGACTTACCGGAAGCTAAAACTCCCAAATATATCCAGCTCCACACAATACACACATACACACATAAGTATAGATTTCCGCAAAGTAACGCCATCTTCTATTAATTTTCTGAGGTAATGTGCGCAGGATTAGGTAATGCGGTGATACCAATCCAGACTACTCGTTGCGATACTGGCAGAGTATAGTCAGATATCACGATGTTAGTGACGGTAAGCCTACGCTCGACTTTTACGAGCTGCCTCGCAGGAAGGCAGATGGCTTATTCCGCATAGGAGCCCGGACCAACACGGGGAAAATTAGTTATCGTAATGTATATTAATGTCCGTATTTTCGGGTCTGGGTGATTATTACCATAAGTTTACCTTAAAACAGTATGTATTTATTGTACGGGATTCGATAAGTTGGCATTGGGTTTGTGACCTATCAAATGTCCCATAATGTACCATAGTCTAATCATGGGTGGTCTAGTTACACCTCTGTCTATGTTTTCATATTGAAGATACTGACTTAATTATCACCAGGAAATACGTCAGCTAATACTTTGTTTTTCTCAATACAAAACATGATGGGATGTTAGGCCAAAAGCAAAAGTAAATTTACCGGCTACCTTACCCTCCAAACCGGAACACACCAACGGCAACATTTAACATCTAAACGTTTTGTATAACTATGAGCAACGCTTCATTACTTTTAGGCAAACTACCAATGGTTATACTAACGGTTTATGGTTCGTTTATTATAGGATCCGGGCTTTAATCAAAGTGCCTATTCTTAATTTAAATTGAAATTGAAATACTTCGCCAATTATTCTTATTAAAATAAATCAATCTTCGCTTAAACTTTGAAACATCAATATTAATTCTGTCCTTTCTTACACTGACTCCTTTTACAATAAAGCTTTAATATATTAAATAAAGTTATAAAATGCTACAAAAATTATAACTTATTACAGATTAGGATGCTTTTTAAAGTTAATTATCAAGACTAACATAATTGTTAACTTAATATACGTATATTTTTAATTTGTCATAGTTAAAATTTATGAAATTTTATCATTTTGATATTTAAATAAATAACATCTATCCGTGAATAAATTATCTGTCCCCGTCGTTCGGGATCGAACCCGATATTCGAGTATAATATGTAATTATACATAAAAAAGTAATTTGTACATTTCATACCATTTTTTGTTTTTTGTTTTCAAATTTTGCAATGTCAGGCAGGCAGAACAATGTTTTTTTTTGTAATATAAATAATTAAAATTTTAAAAAATATATAAAAAGTAATATTTATATATATTTTTTACTTATACCATCATACATTCAATATCGCTTAAGCGTTGGTCCGTAGCACTGTCGTGCTTCAGTTTCGAGGGAAAACAAATTAGTGCAAGAGTTTGGATATCTTCAAATAATTCAAACTAGTTTTTTCTATTTACATTCGATTTTTTTAATCCCAGACGGAAAAAGAGGTGTTATAAGTCTGGCATATTTTTATGTATTTTTAAAAGCTAGCTTTTGAAAGGGTGGACTTATTTTGATGCGGATATTTTTTGTTAGAAAGCTGACATTATCGTGTTGGTTCTCAGGTTACATGGAGGTTTGGTCGCAAGATGTTAGTGTTATTTGAATTTTTTATTTTTTTATTAATGTTTTCACGAAACATATTCAGTCAATCGAACTTTGGATATGACCTTTGTCTATAGTGCTCGCGATTATCGTGTTCTGGTTTAGCTGCCAGGGTAGTCAATAATAATAGTCAAAAAGTCTAACAATTAACTCCACATTGGCAATATACCAGTAACATTTTGGTTTTGTATATACGTTGTATATTTCTTACCATCAGGGAATTTGTTAACTGGCTTATCTTCTTTAGATAAATAAAAGATGATGTGTGTGTGTGCGTGGGTGTGTGCGTGTGTATGTATAGTTTAAAAAGTGAAACTTTTATGTGGAAGTACTTCTTCTTCTTCCATTAGTATGTAGAGCGGAAAAGAAAATAAATCCTATTCCAAAAAAACTTCATATTATATCGCGCGTTGCTCGAGGTACTAGCAATGCAGTATCTTCAAGCTGCCTCATAACTCAGCCTGAGGTTGTGAGCTTGATGATATACCGTTCAACAAAACAAAAATCACGAAAAACGCAAAATAAACTTCGATAATAACATACAGAGGTTTTTTTGTGGAGCGTTACTAGAGACAGGCAAACGTACAGAGAAATTGAATAGCAAATTTTTTATTACTTTTTTTAAGAGATTTTAATAATTAAAAAATAATAATGGCCCATTAGTTTTATGTCACTAAGTCGACACTCCTCTGTGTTGAGATCTATTACCGTTGATTAGCCGTAGATGCACTAATATCACTTTCAACTCAACCTAACCCTCAACCATTAGTATCTCCACGCCCGTATCCCCGAAGGGGTAGGCAAAGCCACAACCAAGGCACCCACGACTAGCCGAAGAGACTAAGTCCCATAACGTAATAGGTGGCAAGCCTATCTCCAACCGAGCACATATCCAACCCTGGGTAACGTTATTTTCATAAGAAAATTGAAAATATACATTTTCTAATTTTTTTTCGTTGCCCGACTCGGAGATCGAACCCGGGACCTCAAGAAGTCAAATCCAACTCCAGACTACAGAGGCGATAACCTGTTAGGTGCGATAGTATTTCGTTTTATATAACGTGGGTAAGCAATTAAAACTTTAAACATCTAAAAATGTTTTTACGTAAAAACCTTTCGCAGCATCCAATTAGAGTAAAATAAACTTTGCAAATAAACAAACAAACGAAGGAGACATTTACAGTTATGGATAGAGTTGACGCGGAACTAATTCGAAAGAACAATTCCTGGGTGTGTTGAATACTTTGATCACGTTGCAATCAATTATTGAAGATATCGGAAGAAGGAAAATTCACAGTACTCAGTACATTTTAGCCTGTTTTCTTAATTAAGTTTCTTGTGATTTAAAACAAAGTAGGCAGGTTATCGAAAACTGATTTTTTAGGAACGAGATTAAATATGCAATACATCAAAACTGTGAATTTGTTATATAAAAACAATCATCTATACTTAAAAAATACCATGTATTGACTGACTGATTCAGCATCGTTGAGCAAAAACTATTAGAGTTAGCGCCATGAAATTTGCTGAGTAAGGTCATTTTACTGAGTAAGTAATTTTACCCACTAAGGACAGAACTTCGGAGATTCTACCCATAAGGTGCTGAAATAGGGGTTACAGGTTTTTATGGCAAAATCGTATTTTTTTATGTTAGAAACATGAAACTTTATTTTTAGGCTACTTGTTAAAAAAATTTAGATACGTATTTAAGCATTTCTGGAAATTATAGGGTGAAAAAGGGGTTGAAAGTTTGTATAATAATCCTTATTAATATAATCAATAAACATATTAACTGCCACGCGAGCAAAGCCGCGGGTTGCAGCTAGTGTAAATATAGTAATCCTAGAATTGAAAATGTCAATAAAATCCCGACAAACCCTTTAGTCAGTGCAGCTAAGGACCATCTTGATCACGTTAACTTTCAAACTAAAAATTCTGTTCTCGATATATAACTTGATAACATGTCTTAAAACATTACAACTACAGGGTTAGATCTATTTGTGTAATTTGTGGTTTGGTGCAAAAATGTTTATTTATTTGTTTCAATGTGCGATTAAATTTATTTATGACATTGAAAGGCAATCTTTCAATTCAAATCAATAAATAAATTTTATAATTTTAGAAGACGGTTTTCCTGATGAAGGGTGGTAATGGTGCACTGCCAACCTGAGGCCGGAGATATTAGGCTTCAAACAAAAGAAAGTTTCTTGATAACCTTATCCCCCGAACCGTAACACGGCAACGGCAAGCACTGACTTTATATCGGCAAGAAGAGATAAGGCGTTGGTATCAACACTGATGAGTCGCTGCAAAACTGTACCACTTAGTCAAATTTTTTTACCATAAATTGAGATATAAGCTATCCTATCTCTCAAATTGTATTGAACTGTACATAGTGTGCGTATTTTATTATAATCGGTTAAGTGGTTTAAGAGTCCATTGAGGACAAACATTGTGACACGAGATTTATATATATTAAGATATATTCAGTTTCCTCAAAGTTTTGTCTACTTTTAATACAAATCCTACCTCCCTCGGTTATTGTGTAATCATTTCAGTGGACAGAGCGTGACATGGTGGACGGGATAACGCCAGCTGTCAGGAGGGAAATTACAGTGCGAGCTCGGAATAACTACTGTTGGCCCTTTGAGGAAACCAGGGAACCGTTTAGCGGACGACGTAATTTGGACTGAACAAAAGTGACCTATGCCATTTATTTTAATGGTAAAGTTGAATAGAGCTGGTATTATTTTTAAACACCTGGTTACAGGTTTTGTATAATATATACATATTTTATACTATCTTTTTGTCATATGTATGGTTTATAAAAAAACAGAAAAAAGTATTTATCTGAAAAAAAAATATCTGCTTGCTAATATCTCCAAAGAGGTAGGTAGGGGCACAACCAGGACACCCACGATTAGCCAAAGACACTAAGTCCCACAATGTGATAAGTGGCAAGCCTATCGCCAACCGGGCACACATTTAATCCCAGGCAACATTTTTTTTATTAGAAAATTGGAAAAATGCATTTTCGTTTTGTTGGCCGACATAATACTGTAATAAAACGTAATAAAGAAAGTAATGAAACGTGAAATACGTATTTTCTACTAACAAGGAACTAATTCGAAGGAACAATTCCTGGATGTGTTGAATTCTTTGGTCACGTTGCAATTAATTATCGAAGATATCGGGTGAAGCGAAATCCACAGTATTTGGTACATTTGTAGTCTGTTTCCTTGACAAAGTTTCTGATGAATTAAATATCTGCTTTCTACGAGTTTTGAAGGGACTTGAGACAGATTTGATTAGAGACACGTTTCTCATAAACATTAATAATGTTAATTGTGCGTTGCCAACCTAAAGACTGGATTATAAAGTACTAGACTTCGGCTGTCAAGTCAAGTGTCTTCGGCTCGTCATTGGTGCCCTGGTTGTGCCTCTGCCTAACTTTGCTGGGACATGGGCGTGAAGGTACTTAAATACTGTTAGACAGTTAAAACATCGGTCAGTAAGCAAGACCACTGTTGGTAGGTACCCGGGTAGGGATCCACCGCTTTACCTATTGCTGCCGCCATAATGGCTCTGTCGTGTTCCGGTTTGGAGGGCGGGATAGCGGTAGACTTGCACGATAGGCCTAACAGCCTGGAAACAGGACAGCGACGCACCGGTAACATTTATGGTGTCTTTAAGCTAGAGCTATCTCCCCGTAGACCCATTTGTTGCTTGTTTGCATATAGCACAAAAATGTTATCGATGTAAGTGAAACAGTGCAAGTCTTCCATAAAAACTACATTTGCACTGTTTTTCTCTTATATGTATATAAGGTCTTTTCAAATTAATGCTCGAAATTTTGCCCAGATATTCTGAACATTTAACTGAATCAGTAAAAAATATTTAAAAAAAATAGACTTTATTAAAAAAAAAGACTTAAAATAAATAAATGTAGCAATTTCAAAATTCACTATTGAGGTGTTCAAGTTCAATGACCGCAAGACGACGCGTAGCGTGACGACACTGGACCTGGCTGTACGAGTAGGTACCTAGTAGTCGTACAGATTTTACCTAAGTACGTATTTTCTATCACATTGGTCCCTTTGACTAATTAAATTATCTTTATCATTACATTTTCGCTGTAGATTTTTTCACTATTTTTTACTTTTCTAGGCATGCATTTCGAGCCTATGGTTGAAATATCGTTAACAAATTTGAGAAATCCTGTATATAACATTTAAACTAATGTTACTAAACACATTAAATGTGTTATGGAAAATACTGAAAATGAAATTCACTTATGTTCTTGGCCCTGAGCCAGATTAATAACTGTTAGATCTGATCCCAAAATGCCAGAGCGGGATATATTGGATTCTTAAAGTTTTTAAATTGGACTTCATATTTCTGATTTACATATCTGCCGCTGTGGTCTCCCGCTATGTCTTTTTGACTTTTTCATTTTAAACGAATTCAATCACTTGTTTAAAGTTGATATACCTATGATGCCTGATAGTATTTTGCATTAGTCAAACTAAAATATAATTGGGAAGAAAAAACTTTTACATATTGATTTTGGTAGAATGAATCTAAAGCAATTTAAGATTATAAATGAATTTTAAAAAGCCTAAATGATCTTTAATTTCAAAGTTAGGTATAAAATAAAAACTCAAGAAATAATTAGAAAAAAAGGCTCTTTACGCCCATATCCCCGTAACAAGCGTAATGTATGTCCATACTTATTACTTTTTTTAAATAATTGAATGTTGAACAAAAGAATTAAAGATTTTAAAAAACGTTACCATTTTCATAAGAAAAACGTATAAATAGTCTACTTTTTTAGTACATAAATCGAGAGTTGTCCTAAAGCGTGGGCTTAAAAAAAAGCTCGCTGCATAAATGTCAAAAGAATATTCAGTTGTCGAGATAACTACTTTTAAACTTACCTAGTGAGGTAACCGCTAGATATTGTGATTTTTTGTTTTACTTTACTTTTCTAGTTACCTTTAGTTAATCCTACTGATATTATAAATGCGAAAGTTGTATGTTTGTTTGTTACTCCTTCACGCAAAAACTGCTGAACCGATATCCAAGAAATTTGACACACATAAAGGGTATTTTGGATTAACGCACAGAATAGATTTTATTCCGAAAAAATGTTACTGTGGGTCCAGTAACCACGCGGGCAATGCCGCGAGTAACAGTTAGAACAAAGTTTATTTTCTTTTATCTGTTAAGTAATCTTTTGGGGAAAAGCGAAAATAAAATACGTATGTGATGTATGTTTCTTATATTGCATATGAGTTTGTGTCAAGATGTTTTCTTAGTATTTTTCTTCCTTATAATTGGGTACATGGTTTGTCTCCTTCACCCTAAGGCTATATTATAGAGATCGTCGAGAAGAGCTCTTGGTATCAAGTAAACTACGCAAAAGGTTAAAAACCTCAAGCTCAAGTTGCAACTTGTTACTTGTAATGGCTAACTAGGGTAACATGTCTGTTTAAATATTAGAACAAAAATGGTCAAGTATGAGTCGGACTCCCCATGAAGGGTTCCGTAGCAGCAACTATCATAATATATATGATCGTTCAATTTATTCATTTCCTTTATCATATACGCTGTTCAGTTGTTGTAGTTTATGACATTTCTGCAAATTATATTCTAAAATACACAGTAAAATCTCTTAAAAGCTAAGTACAACTATTTTAAGTTTGGTATTACTGTAACTACCTATTAAAAAACTACTTACTATATCTCGTTTAAACCAATTTTCGTTGGTTGTGTACATAGTAATGTACATCATATATTTTTTAGCTTTATCGTCTTCTTATTTTAAAAGTTAGAGGGTCACTTTGGAAGTGTCTCTTTTGACAACTATTCAGTTTACAAAAAAAAGATGGTAGAAACCTCAATATTATTTTGGAAGACTTATTCATAGATAGTCCACACTTACGGATTTGATAAAAGTTTTGAGTATGGGGAACCCCAAAAATTTATTGTTATTTTTCTATATTTGTGTGAAATCTTAATGCGGTTCACAGAATACATCTACTTACCAAGTTTCAACAGCGTAGTTTGGTTTCAGAAAAAAATGGGGGCTACATACGGACGGACAAACAGACATGAGTAATCAATAAGGGTTCCGTTTTTATCCTTGGATACGAAACCCTAATAAACTGCTTAGCTTTCACTTTCCTTTAATGTTTTTTTTTTATATATATTTATTAGGAGTAGGTGATAATCCTGATGTTATGAGATATTTTTTGCCTTTACATGCCATAAGTTTTGTTGATGCATAGCTACCCTAAGACCAGAATCTCAAGCCACATTAGCAAGTCTACCAACCAGCCTACTCTCCAACATGAAAAATGACAATGATGAGAATAGAAGCTAGCAAAACTGATAACTTACCTTGGCCTAGCAGCTTGTGTGTAGAGATGATCAAGTTGTTGCAGAAGACGGAGAGCATCCGCCACTTCATTGGGGTCCTCCCCCCTTGCATCAACCAAGCACAAGATGGCCACCACCACGGCGAGAGACATAGCAATCTTCTTATTCAGCATTGTGTCTGCTAAACAAACATTAAAATTATTGGTAAATAAAGTATTAAAACCATTAATATAATTATGATACTGCTCAGGTTCCTAATGGAGTAGGCAGAAAATGTCGAGTGAATAATGTCCTTCGCAGAGTCCTTTTTGAGTTTGTAAAATATTCTTGCAGACCTGCCTAGCCTTCTTCATATCCATTACTCTTTTGACACCACTTTCGGATAACAGCCGACAGGATTGATCGACAACCTAGGTCTCCCCGGGTACCTACATCCATCCACATTCGAATTGTACCTATATCTGTTTTATCAATCTTTCATTTATTAATCTTTCTACATGACCGGATTAAAACGTCTATTCTATGTCTCTTAAATATAAAATGCGTGAACGAAAGGATTAACTTTTCTAAATCTTTTGTTGTTGTTATTGTTTTTGGGAAAAACTACGACAAAACAAGGAAAAACAACAATTTAATTTTTCCCCTACAATCTGAACAAGTGGAACTAAGTTCGCCGGGACAGCTAGTGTAAATTAAGAATTTAAATGAATGATTTGTCCGATATTAAGTATAACTCAAAAACGATTAGTTGGATCATGGTAAAAATAAATGGGACCACTTCGCAGTCTTGACCTTTCTTTCTAAAATAGAAACATCAAAACCGGTTGGCTATAGGCCGAGTAACAAACATCAAAAACATAAAATCGAATTGAGAACCTCCCCCTCTTTGTTTTAGAAACTAAACGTCTTTTCTTTCATTCTTTAGGTTTTGGCTTTCTAGTTAGTATTTTGCCATTAGTAAAGTAGAAATTTGCATCAAATTTACTAATATCTGGATTCAATTATAATTTGTCTTAAGTCATATGTTGTCAATAAGTCATGTCAGGGTCTTAGGTAAAGCGGTGACCTCATTGCTCCAGCTCATGTGTAAGATTTGACGGCAACGAAGAAATAAACGATACGCTAATTTCTTCATGATTATTTCATTTGTGCATTTTCATTGAACAAAATTGTACAAAAATCCACCAAAATTGATTACTTTCACTCAATATACATACGAAATTCAATAATTATGAAAAAACTCTGACCACCTTTTCTCTCGATGGCGCCAAAACTAAAACTAAACATCTATTTTGTGAAATGTCATTCCGCTGTCTGTTTTTGAGTTTAGCCAAAGAAAATTAAACACCCACATTAATTATTACTTTGTTATTGCAATTACTCTTTTCTAGGTAAAATCAATCCATCAATCGATCAATCAGAACCACTAAACGTCAAACTGACGACGTTGTTTACAGAGCAGAAGTTGGCGGCACTGAAAATGATTTTGTTATTTGAAATGCTATTCCATTTTGAAGCAAAAGCTGTGACGAATTTTTATTCCGTACATCCGTACACTTTCACACTTTTATCAATACTAGTGATCGCCCGTTGGTCGAAATTGGACCATAATAAATTTTAATATCTCGTTGATAAGAAAGCCATCTTCATTTCTCAAGACCAACTGATTTGTTTTCCAAACTTTTTAGTGTGCCATCTGTGATCTTTTATGGTTATTTGTTTGTGTGTGTGCCAAAAGGTCATAGCCTGTCACAAAAGGGGATAAATTAATAAAGAATATGAGAGTTTGGCGCCATCGTGAAAGAAGATGGCCGTAGTTTTTTTGTAATTCAAAAAACTTCGTGTAAATAAGAAGTAAAATTGCTTAACTTAAAGTGTTTTACTTAAGTTCAAGTGTACAAGTGAAATATTTACGAATAAATTATTGTATCATGTCTTTCCTCGTTGCCATTTAATACCACTAAATGAGCTGAAGTAATAAGGCAACCGCTTAACTCAAAACAATGACTTGACCTTTACTTATAACACAAGACCTGAAATGACTTATGACTGTTAAAAAGAATTTATTAATACGGAAGATATGATAGCATGGCCTAAAGGTCTTAGCCAGCCCCAAAAAGGGGCAAATTAACTTAATAATTTAAGAACAATATTGTATGGGATTCGTTGAATTTATTTGTAACTGAACGTTAATAATCTGCTAAGTAATACTGTTTTCAAAAGTATTTACCGAAAATGACATTTCCGATTTCAAATTCCAATTCGCGTGATATCGAGATTCGAGTAACCACATAATATGTCAGATTTCAAGTAAAATAATCGACATCGAAATCGAATGTTTAAGTAAAAATAAGTGAATTTCAAATTAACTGAAACATTCGAATATCCAAAAATAGAAAAGGCTTTAAATTTTACACAATAACGTTCTTAGTAATAAACCTTTCCCAGAAAAGTTTTGTTTGATTAAGAGTGAAAATTCACTGAACTGTCATCCTTACCATTGACAGACATGTTGGTAATTATAACTCAAAAAGGTTATGTTTGAAAATTTTAAAACAAAACCCTGCTCTCAAATTACCCTCTTGTTTGTTTCATTTTGAATAAAACAAATTACCTTCACGTAATGTGTATAATATAAAGTTGTAAAAAATTCGTATTTATAATATTCTAAAAAGTTTTTTGAAATGCTCGTTACATAAAGAGTATTCTTGTTTTTTTTTTAAGTTAAAGTGGAGTCTTGTAAGTTTAACGTGTCTTTGTGTGTTTCTGTCTGTGGAATCATATCTTTTGAACGGATGGACCGATTTAAATATAACATTCATAAAATATATTATGTTCTACCAAAAATAAGGTAAATCCAAGTAGTTTAAGTGTAAAAAAAACGAACACGATGCTGGGGCTAAAATCAAAACTTCAACAATGTATAATACTGGCTGACCCGGCAACGACGACGTCATTTTATTTTTAATATTTAATGCTTATTTTTTTTATATTCCACTAGCCAGGTAAGGGCAGAAGGTTAGTTGCATCCCTCTCCCCCTAGAAGAGGTTTGAATAAATAGAACCGCAAATGTTCAAACTCAAAGTTAAAATATATTTATTTACTTGGATCTATACAAAAATTCTAGTGATGCGTCTATATAATTCTAAAAACTACCACCGGATCGGAACGCGGCCACACACTGAGAAGATCCGGCGAAATAAACTCAGCGGGCCTGTCTTTTTTCTTATAAATACAATTTACAAAAGTATATTAAATATAATTAATTTGTAGACATTGTTTGAGGAGCAATTAATCCCAAGCATTTCTGTCTTCTAAATATTCTGAAATCTTATAATAACCCTTACCATACAACTTAGATTAAAAACATTTATTAAATTTATTTAATGGTTAGTCTTTAATATGCTCGGGAAGTTTATTGTTAAAAACGTTAACATTGACCCATGAAAGAATTTGTGGTAATGTTCAACGTCCAAATAATAGAAAACAATTCAATCGCACTATGAATGTTTAACGTAGTAAAAAAATTGTCAAAGAAAAAAAAAATAATTTAAAAAATATTTTGAGCAGAGCCTAGCAAAATATTTGTCAAGTAAAGCTATTTCTGACTTATCAATTTCTGATATTTTATTGAATCAGGCGTTACTTTGAGGAAATCCATTAGAACAAAATATGTAAAATAAGCGTGTATTTTGCTAATTCCGCGTAAACAATGTAACTGTTGTGGCAAATAATCCTTCAAATGATACAGAATTTGACAAGCCTACCTAACGTTCCCACCGCCCACCTCCGCGACCAGAACACGAATAAAGGAGTCTGGTTGCGGAGGTTTGCGGTAATCAATTTGTTTTAAATAGCTACCTACCTAACCTCTATTAGGTACTTACGACTGTGATAAAAACCGTGATTAAAAATAATAGTCTAGGATTATCCGTGTCTGCCCCCTCTGAAATGAACTCTAAAAACAGTTTCTTCACGCTAGTCTTCGGCTAGTCGTGGCCGTGGGTGCCCTGGTTGTACCTCTGCCTACCTCTTTAGGAATATGGTCGTGAAGATACTTTAATTGTTGTGTGTAACCTACTGATTACTGAACTTAAAACGTCTCCTTGGTCGAATGACTATCGAACACGCCTAACTCCACTGACTACTCGCGATGCATGGGTTCAATTTTCAACGGGGGCAGGCAATTGTGTAATTAACTTTTAGCTTTCCGGGTCGGAGTGTTTATAATTTTTATTTTGATATAGGTATATTTAAGTAACACAAGCACATATTCGCTTATTTTGGCATTAGATTCAATTTGTGTAGCTTGTCCAGGGATATTTACTAAGCAGATAATTCACTGGCACTGTAATAATCCCTGTAAGCTTAACATTATTTTTATTAGATGGTGTTTATTGTTTGACAACATTTCTAAAGACAAACACAAGGAAAACCAATACGAAAACCTTAGAGCTGTTCTTTTCATACAGTCCTAAATACCACCTCAGAACAAGTACAAAAACTTTTCAATTTCAATGAAAGTAATTTTTACGGCATTTTTCATACTTCGACAATATAAGTTCTCGAACCCTTTGTAGGGCCATAATAACAAGCGTAAACAAGTTCATGGCTATTAAAAACTTTTGACCTCATTGAGAGTTTTGGCAGTTTTTAATACGTCAGCAAATAGGTACCTATTACAATAAATGTAGGCATATAAGTCGGAAATATATTTTCCTTCCTATGAATAAATTTAATGTTTGGGTATTTATTGGTCCTCTACTCGTGTCGTTCAAACTTAGTTTTGCAATTATGTGCACGAGTATCGGCTTATAATGGTAGCAAAAGGAAGAGAGGGGATGAATTAAGGGCTCCTTAGTCACCGTATAATGTCATTTCTTTTTTTATTTCTCAAAATAAATTGATAATTAACTACTTACTAAAAACGTTTCCTATATTTTTTACTTAATATCGTTTATCCGGACATGATCAACATAGACCTGTCTAGTTTCTTCCACATTTAGTGTCTACACAATTTTTTAATAAGGCTCTGAGATTTTTGTTTGTTTCTTAAGCGTTTACTTGGTTGGTTATTAAGAATAGGTAACTCAAAACTACTAGAAAGGTCATGATTAAATAAATGTCGGTATCATTCGCAAACTTTCAAATAAAGGATTACCTACCAAATCTCGATGTGGTACCTAATAAAATAGTTGGAGACGGTTTTTGCAATTTTACTGCATTTAGTTAGGTATTTTACTTTGCATATCAAAAAGAAGATAGCATTGATATCAAACTGAGAGTGAATTAAGCCGATTAACGGCGAATCTTAATAACCTATCTACATATAGACATAGGCCTACTGGAGTTTTGTTGCTAATATATTTTATTTAATTATAGAAAAATAACAGTGGTTGTCTGGTAACTGATCTAAAATATCACTATCTCTCATCTCAGATAGGTTATTGTTCACCATAGATAAATGAATATTATCTAGTAATGGATTTCAAAACACTGAAACAAGGTAGAGAGAAACTTGTTTCGAAGTATTGGAAGATTATAAGTATCGACGTTTAACGACGACAACAAAACTTTCTTCGTTTGACTTACGGCTTGCAAAAGTTTTCAAAATTTACCGGGTTATAAAAAACCTAAGTTGGTATCAAAATATTATGTAGACTTAGAATGCTCGTGTAGAGTTAATTTTTCCTACAATATAATCATATGTTTTTTATGTTTAAAAAATCTGCTACGGACGCACATAAAAATTTGCGTCTGATTGCGTCACACTCTCTTGTCTGATCTAAAATTTAGGTTTTTATCTTACAGTACGGGAGCTCAGGATGCCAAACGTGTAATAAGTAATAACACTAGCGTTATGGGGACTTGTTGGACATTATCAATTAGATGGTTGAAAACGAAAAGGTGGTTTCGGAGTGCAGGGGTATAAAAGCTAAAAGAACAATTAAAATTAGTTGTTCATTTTTTTATGTTAGAGGAAGGCAAATAAGCAGATGGATTTCCTGATGATAAGAAATTCACGCCGCCTAGAGACACCGAAGATGGTAAGGAGCCATCCATAAATTACGTCACGCGAATTTTAGAACTTTTCGACCCCTCCCCCTCCTTGTCACAGGTTGTCACATATTTAGAACCCCGTCCCACTAATGTGACGTCACACATTTTTCAAACTTATGCATGTATCTAAAAATAATCAAAAGAAACCAGTTATTTTCATTTTTTTACTTATTTTTATTAAATAATCTTTAATAAAATCAACATAAAGTCAAATATTTCTGATATTAAAATAGAATAAGCGACTAGTAAGGAAACAATAAGCAACTAGTTAATGTTAATTGAAAATACAAAACTCAATCATCTTGTGTCCATGGACTTTGTATCCACTCTTTTATAATAGCTATCACTGGTAAATCAGGCATTTTATTTTCGTTCTGAATATGAACGTCAGCAACATCCTCAATGTCGATATCATTTTCTTCTATCCATAAAATTATCATTCATTTAACAAAGTCGGGCACGTCTAGCCGCAATTCTTAACGTAAATTTTAATATCTCACTTGCATTACAACATGGCTCTAGGAATCAAATGTTGTTACGGAAGAGATAATCTTATAGCGAGAGTGCAAAATTATTAATAAATATAGATTAAGAATTATCTCTTCAACGTTTTTTGTTCACATATAAATTTCGTGTTCTAGTATTTTATAATGTGACGTCACAAGGCTTTCGATCCCTCCCTGCCCCTTGTCACAAAATGTCACATTAAGATGATACCCTCCCCCCCAATTAACGTGTGACGTAATTTATGGATGGCCCCTAATGGTGCGTTGCCAACCTGAGGTCAGGATGTTAGGACTCGAACAAAAGTAAGTTTACCGACTACCTTACTCTCCGAACCTGATCACGTCATGACGTTATGGTGGCAGGAATACGTAAGGCGGTGGTACCAATCCGGTCGAGTCGCTGCGAAACTCTACCACCTAGTCAGATGTCATGGTGATAGTGATGATAAGCCTATGCTCGCCTTTTACGAGCTGCCTGGCAAGAAAGGCAGATGGTCTATTCTGCAAAGGAGCCCGAACCAACGCGAGCGCTCTCGATATTGTTGTATTTTTCTAATATTGTATGATGAAAACATGTCAATAAAACAGGTCGCCGTATTGACTATAGAACATCGGTAACTGTTTTTTTAATCATGCACTTACTAACATGCAATAAACTGTACCAGTGTAAGATGACTTACTCGAGGAGTTTTAAGCAAAAAACATTAGAAAAATTCTACTTGTCTCGAGGAAAAATACTCTACCCGTCAAAAGAATTTGTAGAATTTTGACACATAAATGAGGTATTTAAGCATAGTGTCTTGTAATTGCTTTGCGACATAATCTGACGCTCCTAAGCAATTGCATAAACCCCCTTTTGGGCTCCCCTTCAATGATTTCCATTTTTAAATTTTAAGCATTGTATGTAAATAGAAGTCGAACAAATTACAACCTCTTTTTTTTACAAGTCGGTTAAAAGTACCACCTGGTGAACACTTTGAGTAGAGAAAATGGAAACTATTTACATTTAAAACTTTTTCAAAGTAGCTATTAGAAGGCAGACTAATATCTGAGTGATAAAAATGTTATTAGTGCATCCAACCAGAAGTTACTTTATGAAGAACTATCTAACAATTGTCATAAAACTAGCCGAGACAGCAAATTTCTTATCGCTTGCCATTAACAGCTACTAACAGTTTATATGGATTAAAGCATTCCCATTTTCACTGCTTTTTTCTCGGTTTTTCTTTTCATAAGAAACTTTTCCTTGCAATAACCAATGCAACAAAAAAAGAATGACCAAAATTGATCTTTTAGACGTGATACAATGACCACGGGAAATTGGGATTCATTTGCATACACAGGTAGGTACTACTCTTCTACTACTAAATACAATTTATATTTACAAATCTCTGGCACTACTATACTACACTTTACGTTGATAGCTACTGTTAGTCTAGATAGAAAAAAAATGTAATATAATTTAAAATGTATAATTGCCCTACAATTTCCCCAGTTTTCTTATCAACAAAAAAATTGTGAAATTAGTTCATCTGCTTAGGCGTGATCCGATTACAACGATAAATAGGGATTTATTTTGTAAATATAAATTAGCCCTAACCCCAAAATCGTGTCCTTATGTTTTATAACATCGTTTTTAAATTTTACTTATTTCCTCAGGTACGAACAAAGATATCTCCATTTAAATCTAAAAATAAGATGCCCTAATAAAAGATATTCAAACATGAATCGGGTCAATTTTTGCACAACTGAATATATTATTCAAAAATCAGACCTTTCGGTTACAAAAGAAACTAAATCCTTTTTGTAATACTTGACTCTCATTCAATGATAAGATCCCTAACGAACCAGACTATCTGACCAACCCTTATTATTTACGCTACCCCTGCATAATTTCTTCAAATGTCAACCTCCCTGCTAACCTAAAGGAATTTAAAAATACAAAATATTGCGTAAGCATTTAACTTATAACAAGCTTACGCATTATATGAAAAAAGGAAAAGTATCTTCATGCCCATATCCCCGAAGAGGTAGGCACAGGTACAACCAAGGCACCCACGACTAGCCGAAGACACTAAGTCCCACAATGTTATAGGTGGCAAGCCTATCGCCAACCGGGCACATTTCCAATCCCGACCAACATTTTGTAATTAGAAAATTGGAAAAATCCAATTTTCTTTTTGTTGTCGACCCAGGATTCGAATCTGGGACCTCATGCAGTCAATTTCAACACCCGGACCGCTAGACCACAGAAGCGATCACAGATATCAGAGGCATTATATGGAAGCTTAACGTATTTTTAACTGATTTGAAAAAGGAGGAGATACTCAATTCGTCTGTATGTCGTTTTTTATGTTTTAATTTTAATTTTGTGTAACATAAATACTCGGTCAATGACCAACAGATTTTGGCAAATTGGCAGTTTTTAGGTTTTACCTAATAATGCTCTATTTTTAATAACCCTTCATTTAATGACCTTTTATTTCTTTCAACTTATGCTTAAGTTGCATAAGTGAAAAAGGTATATATGCACTATTAAGAACCTACTATTCAAAAACTGATATTAGGATGTTGATAAAATGTATGTGGAACCATTTCGGAACCATTTTGCTATTTTCCGATATAAAAATCATTTAACCGTGACGTGGTACCAAATGAAATTTCGTGGTTTTATTGCGCTTAATTATGTTTTAATTACAATTAATACACGTAATCAAGAGAAGTAAAGCTGCAAAAACCGACTTCAATTACTTCATTTCGCAATATAGACTTAATGACAACGACATGTGATCTTATGGAGATGATATGATGGAGGCGGAAGGTGTTATAGGTATTTCTAAAATTATTGACATTAACCTATCCTGTTTGAGGTTATTTGATACGTCTTAAATAGCCCTTACAAAAGTCATATTCATGTCAATGCAGTAAAACTCTTTGAAAAAAAAACTTATCTAACCCGGATATAGTACCCTATTAAATAGTTAGAATCGGTTTTTGCGGTTTTCTCCGCTTAATTATATTTCAGTTTCATATCTTTATAAAAATATCACAAATAATTAAATGGGGTAAAACTGCAAAAAACCAACTAAAATTATTAAATTTTGGCAAACTGACTAAATGACAATGAAATGTTATGATCTTATGGAGCTGATATGATGGAAGTGGATGGTAGTATAGGAAGTTCTGAACTTAATGACATTAACCTATCTTATCTGTTGCTATTTGATACGTTTTGAATAGCAGTTACAAAAAAAAAAGTTTTTTTTATGATAATGGAAGGCAAACAAGCAGACGGATTTCCTGATGTTAAGAAATTCACGTCGCCTAGAAACACCAAAGGTGGTAATGGTGCGTTGCCAACCTGGGGCCGGGATGTTAGGCCTCAAGCTAGTCACATACATTTAAGCTCAGTGAAACTGCAAAAACCGACTTTTATTATTTCATTACCAAGTCGAGATTTTATAACTATTTTTTCGAAAATAGTTAACGATTTCGAGATGGTCGTACATAAAATTCAAGGACCTCCCATTAACAACTTAGCTTAAGTAATAATTAAATGTGGCTTCATTAAAATTTCTTCAAGATACACTAAATATTTTTTTCAAGATACACTTAATAAAGTAGGTGCATACTTTTTAACTAACACTTAAAAATTAGTGATTGAAATAAAAGGAAATATTAAACTTCGTTTATAATAGACAAAAAACACAGTCAAATTGCGAACTCCTTTCTTTTGAAACTCGGTTAAACCAGTACTTAATAATATTGATAATAACAAGTGCCATTGAAGTAGCTTTGAATCATTAATGAGTAGAAATAAGCTCTATTCATAATTTGCTGGGTTTTAATCCTGAAGATGAATCTTCAATTGTTCGAACATTCCAAAGCTTCTTATTATTACTTGAGGTGAAGCTTTATGTAAATATCTTATAAGCCTTTTCCCAATGACCCTAGTACACATTGGAATACGCAACCTATTGATTTTAATGGTCGCTATTTATAAAACTAAGATACTGCCAACCTTAAGAAATACAAAAACCGTCTTATTAAGAAACATGGACTAACGTAGGAGTAAAATTAAGTTGATTTTATACTCTGTATCACATTGTAGTAAAGATTACAATACCGCTTTGAAACTTGGAGTACGAGGGCCAAACTGAAAGTTTTTAGAAGTGGCAACTTAAAAGTATTATATTAAAAAAATAAGTTTAAATTTTGAAAATAGAACTCTTTACTAATAATATTGAGTATACATTTCATTCATTTGTCATTTGTTTTACGATTTGGCGGCAAATTGAAAATTGTCTGTGCACGTCAGAATGAATTTAAGCCGAGAAAATTTTCGTGCAATGATTTTTTATGACTTTCGATGTCATATAAGTCAACAAGAAAGTTATGATAGACTTCGATTGGCTTTTCACGTTGAAGCCCCATCTCGTGCCACAGTTTACAACTGGTTTAATGAATTCAAACGTGGTCGAACCGATGATCACCGATGATTTGCGTTAGGGACGGCCTTCTACAGCGATGACTGAAGACAATATCAGTGTTGTGCGGCGTATGATAGAGACCGACAAAAGAGTGACCTATCAGCAGATTCAGACAAGTCTAGGCATAGGTGTGAGTCAAGTGCACAAAATCCTCCATGAACATTTAGCGGTCAGGAAGCTTTGTGCCCGCTGGATACCGCATAATTTGACCGAGGCTCAAAAACTCCGCCGTGTTGATTGGTGCCGAGAAATGATCCAAAAATTTAACGGAGGTGACTCAAATGCTGTGTTCGACATACTAACGGGATACGAAAGCTGGATTTACTGTTATGGTCCGGAAACCAAAAGACAGTCTACTCAGTGGGTGTTTCCTTCCGAAGAGTTGCCAACTAAAGTGAAGAGAGGTCGAAGTGTTGGAAAAAAGATGGTGGCCTCGTTCTT
>NJDD01002131.1:185913-209726 GCA_002245505.1 Calephelis nemesis
ACACCGCCAGGCAAACGATCGACTATTTGGCGACCTCAGACGTGGAATTACTGGGTCACCCGCCGTATAGCTCCGAACTCGCACCCTGCGATTTTAATTTATTCCTGAAAATAAAAGAAAAACTTCGAGGAAAACATATTATGGACGCCGAAGAAGCAGTGGCTGCGTTTCAAAACGCCATCGAAGAGACCCCTAAGGCCGAGTGGGCAAGGTGCTTTTCTCAATGGTTCCATCGAATGCAGCGATGTATTGATGTAAATGGACGCTATTTTGAAAAGTTATAATAAAACTAATAACTTGCTAGAATGCTTAGTTTTTGATTTTCTAAGAACCTTTAGTTTGACCCTCGTACTTTACTACTTGTTTATTATTAACCCAGTAGCTATTAGTTAATATGGCGTCTAAACGCGTACAATAACCTATTTGTGCTAGAATTTTTAACAAAGTAACCAATTTTGGTAAACATTTGGTGGTATTTTGGTAGCTTACATATATACTATATAGGCCAACGTCTTGAGGCCATAAAAAACGCATCCAAATTTATTTAATTCAATATGTCACCTCTTGACAACAAACAAGTATTTTTTTAAGTTAATTTGCTTCTTTCTGGGGCCGGCTAAGACCTTTAGGCTGTGCTGCCACGTCTTCCGTATTAATTATTTCTTATACAGTCATTAGTCACATGTCTTCCGTAATAATTATTCTTATACTGTCATTAGTCATTATTTATAAAGTCACATCAAGGTCTTGAGTAAAGCGGTGGTCACTTTACACAAGCTCACTTTGGGAGATTTGGCGGCAGCGAGGAAATTCACGATATACTAATTTCTTCATGATTATTTATGCACTTTCACGGAACAAAATTAAACTAATTTCTACCTAAATTAACTAATTTTACTCATAATTTACACTAAAATCAAGAATTGTGAGAATATTACGGCCATCTTCATTCACGATGGAACCAAAACTCCGGATTTTTTATTTTTATTTAAAGTAATTTGCCCCTTTCTGGGGCCGGCTAAGACATTTAGGCCATGCTGCCACGTCTTCCGTACTAATTAATTCTTATACAGTCATGTGTCTTGAGTAAAGCGGTGGTCACTTTACACAAGCTCACTTTGGGAGATTCGGCGGCAGCGAGGAATTTCACGATACACTAATTTCTTAATGATTATTTCATTTGTGCACTTTCACTGAACCTAAATTAAACTAATTCCCACCTTAATTGACTATTTTACCCATAATTTATACTAAATTCAATAATTATGAAAAAATTACGACCATCTTCATTCAAGATGGCGTCAAGAACCGTAGTTTTTTTTAAATTTTTAATCGTTTGTTAGTAGTTAATTTGCTCCATTCTGGGGCCGGCTAAGGCCACTTATAGGCCATGCTGCCATGTCTTCCGTATTAATTAGGCTTTATTTCAGTTATTAGTCATAGTCATTAGTTATTGGATGATAAAGAAGCAGACGGATTTCCTGATGGTGAGAAATTCACGCCGCCTAGAGACACCAAAGGTGGTAATGGCGCGATGCCAACCTGAGGCCGGAATGTTACGGCTCGAGCAAAAGTAAGTTTACCAGCTACCTTACCCTCCAAACTTAGGTTATGGCGGCAGGAATAGGTAAGGCGAGTTGCTGCGAAACTCGACCACCTAGTCAAATGTCACGGTGCTAGTGACGGTGAGCCTATGCTCGCCTTTTACGAGCTGCCTGGAATGAAGGCCGATTCCGAGCCCGGACCAACACGGGGAAAAATTAATTAATTACCTTGACGTTTTATCAATAATTACATTGTCCCATAATTTCAAACCTTTTTTTATGTAAATAAGACGTATTTAGAAAGAGTTTATTGATCAAAATGTTCGTTTGTCGTTAACAATTTTATAAGGGAAGCGATTGACCCTTTCATTTAATTATAAAATTTGTTTATTTTACTTTTACGTAGGTATTTTCCTAATGACAATTCCTTTTTTAGGTTTTGGCATTAACCGATTTACCAAAATCGGGTTCCAATTATTCAAAATCAGTCATAAATCGTCAGAAAAATTTACGTCGGGTCTTGTGTAAAGCGGTGGCCTCATAACTCAAGCTCATGAAGTGAGGTTTGGCGGCAACGAGGAAATACACGATACGCTAATTACTTCATGATAATGACCTTTGTGCACTTTCACTGAACAAAATTGTACAAAATGCCACCAACCTTGACTAATTTCACAAAATTTAATAAATATGAAAAATCTTCGAATATCTTCTCTCTCGATGGCGCCAAAAACCTATTTATTTTATTTTAATTGTCATTTCATTGTCAATATTGATTATCTTTTTGATATAAATAGCTGATTGTTACCATTTAACCATGAATTCTCCAAACCCTATTAATATTGTAAATGCGAAAGTTTGTACGTTTGTTTGTTACACCTTCACGCAAAAACTGCTGAACCGATTTTATAAAAATTAGTAGTACCCACATAAAGGGTAACCTGGATTAACACGAAGGATAGTTTTAATCCCTAAAAAATGTTCCTGCAGGATCATTAACCACGCGGGCAACAGCTTATATTATAAATGCAAAAGTGTGTGAGTATGTATCTATGGATGTTTGTTACTCTTCAAGCACAAATGGCTAAACGGATTTGTCTGAAATTTGGAACGCAGATAGATTGTGACTTGGATTAACATATAGGCTACTTTAATCTCGACCGCATAACGGGTTCCTGTGAAAACGAGGACGAAGCCGCAGGCAACAGCTAGTATTCTATATTTGAAAAATATTTTGCCTCTTACAAGCTCAGTATAAGTTTTGATGAGGGATATCTGGTTTACTAACATAAAAAAAGCTTTAGGTACGCGGTACGCCAACTTGTTTGCTTGATTTTAGTAAGTAACAAAAAATTATGTTACAACGAAAAAGTATTGTACTCACTACAAAAGTGTTTCTTTATTATCAACTAACTAGAACCCCTTATATTAGGAATATAGTTGTTCTTGAAATAACAAAAACTAGATATTTTTGAAATAATAATAAATAGTTTAGTTGTTATCCCATTATGGGACTAAGTATTTTCGGCTAGTCGTGGGTGCCCTGGTTGTGCCTCTGCCTACCTCTTCGGGGATATGGGCGTGTAGATACTTTTAGTTGTTTTTGAAATGACAAAACCTATATATTTTTGAACTTACAATAAATAGTTTACTTTTTTTTGAAATGACGAAAATTAGATATTTTTGAAATAACAATAAATAGTTTAGTTGTTGTTGAAAAAACAAAAACAAGAAATTTTTGAAGTAATAATAAATAATTTAATTGTTTTTGAAATGACAAAACCTAGAAATCTTTGAACTTACAATAAATAGTTTACTAGTTTTTGAAATGACATAAACATACGCACATACACACCACGCTCACGCGCGCGCGCATACACACACACTCACTCACTCATTCATACACTCACTAGCAAACATTGATTAGCAGCCGTAAAGTAAGTTCTTGTAAATACAAGAAAAAAACACAGTTGTAGAAACCATATTTCTATACATATAATTATAGTTACTTGTACGAATCTACGGGTGGGCGAGCGCTGCCGTGAGAACCGCAAACAACTGCGGCCGCTGCGGCTCTAAGCCGCATCGTGAAATGTGCTCTTACTTTTTGCTCTACATCCTACAGAATCTGGGGGCCCGCAACCGCCGCGGGCGTTCACAAAATCCGCTGCGTGATGTCTTAGGTAGAGACATAGGCGGAGGCCTCATGGAAAATTAAAAAATTCAAAAGCCAAATATAGCATCAAAATTTCCTACACACGTGGCACCTTCAAAGTCCTTGATGTTGTGGATAAAAGCCACCAAGAAGCAGTAAGAATCCTTTATACTAACTCCTGGCTCTTTCACGATGCTATTACTATTTGCTATAACATTACAGGCCTCGGGTTGGCAACGCATCATCACTACCTTTATTTCCCTTCTTACCACCAGGAAATCTGGTTGCTTTTTTCACCCTATCTATCATACACTACCATTGTTTCCCTGTGTTGATCCGGGCTTCCCCGTGTTGGTCCGGGCTCCTTTGTAGAATAGACCATCTGCTTTCCTTGCCAGGCAGCTCGTAAAAGGCGAGCATAGGCTCACGATCACTAACACCATGATATCTGACTAGGTGGTAGAGTTTAGCAGCGACTTGTCCGGATTGGTACCACCGCCTTACCTATTCCTGCCGCCATAACGTCACGACGTGTTCCGGTTCGGAGGGTGTAGTAGCCGGTAAACTTACTTTTGCTCGAGGCCTAACATCCCGGCCTCAGGTTGGCAACGCACCATTACCACCTTTGGTGTCTCTAGGTGGCGTGTATCTCTTAACATCAGGGAATCCGTCTGCTTGTTTGCCTTCCAATATCATAAAAAAAACCTGGCCAATCAGGAGAAGAAACAGCGAAACAATCTCCCCGGCAACCAGAACTAGTCCTTTTTACCTTTAATACTGGACCTACTGGAGAAGTACAAGCAATGATTTCAAAACAAGACTAAAACCCGCCTTCAAAAATAAACATAATAACATTATGTTTATTAGCCCTTATTTTAGCAGGTTATAAATATCTTATGACACATATATTTTCGTTATGGTATTTTTATTAGCTTTCATTGGATACTCATTACCTAATAGCTGTGGTAGAGAAAAAACACAATTCTCTTTTTCAACATACGGATGTCATATTGAGAAAATATATGTAGCTTATGTCACTACCACAATAATCTCTGTACTAAAAGTGTTCTCAAATGTGAGGTCACTTTGTATGCGTCACACAATAATTTTGTAGATAATTTATATTAAGGCCCCATACTCAGTCAGCCAGAAGAGCCAATCACCGCGCTCACCCGTTCCATGATTACTATGAACAATGGCGTTCTAAAGTAAACGTCTCAAGCGACAAATCACAATTTTTGACACTATAAAAGTAATTTGAAAAAAGTATAGAAACTGAAACACTTATCTTTTAGGTATAGTACTTATCTATGTTTATGTTAAATCTGGTGTCGATATTTGCACAATTGAAGTAGACAGTTGGGTTTTGCTTTCAAAAAAGTGTTAACTTTTTGATTTTTTTCTATCGAGCAAAGTGAAATGAATCGTGTTTTGGAAACACTATTCTAGTAAAGCATATTCATGTTAATCTTGTGTATTTTTGTCAGCAAGATCCATGATTGCTTTGTATGAAAAAACAGTAAACTGCTGACGTATTTTATCGTATATGGCCCCCTAAAAGTTGTATTTACGGTTAGTTTAAATAAATGCCGGGATTATCATAGGTCATATTATTTTTTATTTATATAATACTTTTAATTTTAACCCCATCCGACTTTGATGATAAACCGGGTGAAAACTGATTTAATTAAAAATACGTTCGCGCATTTTATTTGTCGAACTAAACTTTATTAATTTTATACTTATGATAGTTATAATTGTCTGTTTTCAATTGGCTGTATTTTGCCGCTATAACGTCAACACTTGCCATTGATGAGTTCCAGTTCGAAGGATAAGGTTGCCATTAGTAAATTTACTTTTGCTCGAAACCTAGCCTCAGGTTGGCAACGCACCATTACCAGCTTTGGTGTCTCTAGGCAGGTAAATATTTTACCGTCAGGAAATCCGTCTGCTTGTATGACTTTCAAAATCATAAAAAAATAAGTAGCTACAGCTATTAAGGCTTGTTATAGCGTGCTAAAAAAGTGACTTTAAAAAAAAATCTATTTCTGACGTACTCAGGAAAAAAGTAAGGAAATGAACTTTTAATTTGTATGCATAAATGTAAAAACAATCAAGTTTAACGTTATAATAGTGTTATATATTAAAGATACTTCTACTTCTGATCAAACACGAGTCTACCTGGAATTGTCACATAATACAAACTTCAGGTTACCTTAGCCTAACTAGCTTTAGGCTATTTATTTAGTTTTGTCAAACATAAATACAAGTAACTTGGTATATTTGTCAAGGAGAATATATTAACAGTTTACCCATAGTTGTTTGCATTTATACAATTGAGTTAATTTGGCTTAGAAACACGTTTGAAACAGTCTTAAATAATGAGATTAGACAAGACAAAGTAGTTTTGTTAGCTTTTGGGTTAAAGAAGGAAATGAGTTTTTTTTTGGTTTATATTTGTTAGGGTTGGCAACTTTTTAGTTTTTACGGCTTCTGAAATCTATTTTTATTTATGTAATAAATCTGTAGAAGAATGAATTATATAATGTAATCAACTGGAATGTGCAGATACTAGACAAATAATTATGGATAAAAAAATCGGCACGCTTTCCCAGAAAAACAGGCATTTTTAATGTTTGCAATTTCTAAAACTAAAGGAGTTTTTAAATAAAAAGCCCGCTTTGAAACCGATTCATCCGTTTCACCCAAAATTTAATCCTCTTAGGGGTTGACTTTTAAAAAGTCTTTCTTTATTAGATATCTACGTCATAAAAAAGTATGCATGCGAAATTTTAAGTTGCTGTCCCTATAGGTTTGGTCTATGCCTTGATACATCGGTTAATCAGCTTTGTTATCCGAATTTCGTTCCACCCTTTCAGTTTGTATAGGTAAAACTAAAGTGCTGTTTTCCCATATTCCCTGCGATTTTCTAGGTTTTATAAGAACCTTCTCTTGGCAATAACTAACACAGTACAAAAATAATTAGCCAAATCGGTCCACTCGTTTGAAAGTTGCTCTTAGCAACACATTCAACGATTCATTTTTATATTTTTATATCAGAGAAGATTATAAATACACACAGATATTGCTGATAAACCTTTTAGTACAAACTAGCGGCCCGCCCCGGCTTCGCACAGTTATTAAACATATATAAAAACCTTCCTCTTCAATCACTTTATCTACGAAAAAAACGTATCCAAATCCGTTGCGTAGTTTTAAAGATTTAAGCATACAAAGAGACATAGGGACAGAAAAAGCGACTTAGTGATATCATTAAGTATAATAATGTTTTTACTTTTTTTATGATATTGGAAGTTATACAATTAGACGGATTTTCTGATGGTAAGAAATTAATGCCGCTTAGAGATACTCAAACCATTACCTGGAAAAAATCCCTAATATACCGCTATCGTGTAAATACCATAGTAATCCGTGCTCATACATTCATCAATGGTTTGGTCGATTGGTCTGATAAGGTTTACACGTCATGTCCCCCACACAAAGTACTGTCGTTAATTAGATTTTGCCGATTTTCCCTGAAGTGGTTTGGTACAAAGATAAATATATTAAAACTGACCTGCTTTGCACGTACTACGCGCACACTCAAGGACAATAATATTACATTATTTATTAAAGTAAAGTAAAGTATCTTTACGCCCATATCCCCGAAGAGGTAGGCTGAGGCACAAACAGGGCACCCACGACTAGCCGAAGACTTTAAGCCCCACAATGTGATAGGTGGCAAGCCTATTGCCAACCGGGCACATATCCAGTCCCGAGCAACCTTTTTATAAGGAAATTTAAAAAACACATTTTCGATTTTTTATTAAAAATGATTTATTTTCTGCAGACACTCTACTATAAAGTTGGCACTATGGCGATAATTACTTTTACTTAGAGTATTGGTGACACTTTTTTTTAAGTGGAAATTTTTCGACTAATGTGTAGCACGGCAAGTGAATCTTATTTGAAGAAAAATATGTTCTGTAAAGTTTTTCTGCAAAAGCAATACTTGTCGTTCTATCAGCCAGTAAAAGTTTAAAAAATTTAAACAATGTAACCACATTTTCATTTGTTTTTTACAAAAAACTTAAAAAACAAATCAAAATGTCAAAAATTTAAGAAGAGTCGAAATTTAGCGTTACTACAATCTAACTCAATAATCAAGTAAGAGTGGCTGTAAACTGTAAGCTGTAAAAGTAAAAACGAAGTAATACTAAACTATTACTTCGTTATTAAGGTAGGTAAGGTTTGAAAATATAAGTCGAATGCAAAAATAAAAGTTTCAAAATGAAAAACCCAAAAACTACTAACTTTTCGTGGAAGTTTTGTATACTGGTTTTTAAACAAAGTAAAAAAATCTTCAATTCTGTATTTTATAAAAGTCGGTAGTATAAAAAATGTTGGAATAAATATTTTATTTTTGAACTAATTGAGAAAAAACCGTCTGAAACTGTAGTTACGTCATACTTTATTTTAATAAAACAAAATCTGCCCTGCGAAAAGGCCAACCACAAATAAAAAGCAATTTTTATTTGTGTTTTTTTTTTTTAATTAGAGACTCAGCAGAACCCAAAATTAATTTTTTTTGAAAATCCATGCTGTATACACGATAAGTGAAATTGGGCATTTACTCTACTAATAAATATCACCACTGTGTTCTAGGGGTCCGGCGTCGGACATGACTTGAGGTCCTGGGCTCTAAAAGGAAATTTGTAGTAAAATAAAATATCGTTGCCTGCGATTTAAAATGTTACCAGATGGCGATAGCCTTGCCATTGTCTCATTGTGAGTGTCCTTGGTTAGTCGTGAATGCCCTGGTTGTGCCTTTGTCTGCCTATTCGTTGATACGGGCGTGAAGATACTTTTGAAACAAAAAAGTTAAGTGATCAAAGTTTAACTTTAAAGGTAACTGTCCAAACAATAGATGCACTGGTTCGGTTGACTTGGTATTGGTTTTTTAAACATACAGTTAATTTCCTTTATTCGTTATAGCTTTAGGCTTACTAAGGTTCATTAGCTCAAGCATAATTTATTAGTAAACTTTTATGTTTTGCGGTTCCGAAACAGTTTTCGACAGTCACGCTTGAACAGTCGGCCAACAAAAAGAAAATTGGATTTTTCCAATTTTCTAATAAAAATATGTTGGTCGGGATTGGAAATGTGCCCGGTTGGCGATAGGCTTGCCACCTATCACATTGGGGGACTTAGTGTCTTCGGCTGGTCGTGGGTGCCCTGGCTGTGCCTCGGCCTACCTCTTCGGGGATATGGGCGTGAAGATACACGCTTGAATATGTACACAAAGGTACCCCCAATTAGCCAAAGGTGGTGTATAGACCCACAATGTGATATGTGGCAAAGCTACCGACCACCGGGTACTTGTCTAACACTGGGTAACGTTGATTTTATTACCAAAAGTTAAGAAAAAGTTTTTATAAAGACGTGAGTGTGACAAAAATGCACCCCCGATTAGCCAAAGGTGGTATGTAGACCACAGTGTGATAGGTGCTAAAGCTACCGCCAACCGGGCAGTTATACAGCTCTTCATTGATTATATAAGCAATAATAAAGAAAAAGAATTTATGAAGACATGTGACTAAAATTTTCCGGTGCCCTTTTTCTACTGAGAAAAAACAAAGAAGATTCTGAATTCGACAAGTTAATTCTTATGTTAGAAAATGTATAACTTTCTACGGGTAGTCGATTTTAAACATTATTTATTGTTACGTATTTTTATTTTAGCACTTGCCCTATGCTTGGGATAATATTCTATAAATTTTAAAGAAAGAAAAAATTTCGCCCCAGACAGGATTTGAACATAACGCCCGCATAACTGATAACTACCCGCGTTAACGGGATAGAAAGGAATTAAAAATTTCGCCACGGGACTTGAATCCTCAGCTTAACATCCTCATCTGTTATAGCTTCCTAGTGTACAAACGTCTATGTTGCTGTACCTATATATTATACAATCCTTTAGGATTACTCTATCCTATAGGATTACTCCATTACGTAGTTTCAAAGATCTTCGCGCATGCTTAGCGACAGAGAGTGGAAACGACTTTGTTTTATACTACTATTAATTACGTACGTAATAATTTATTTTGTCGACATGATATTTTTATGGCGAAAGACATCGAACAAGCTCGCGGTTTTACAAGTCGCGATCGATATATGGTATTGTCATTATGGCGGTAGGAAAAGGCGAAGTTAAAAACAAAATTGCATAACAATTCACTGCGTTTAGATTATCCTGTAGCAAATGATCATAATGTATGAGGGTAAAACTCTTACCGTCTTATTTATAAATACTGACTAACGTAGCAATAAAATTAAGTTGATATTTTAGTCTGTAATTTGTCTGTAATAGTCTGTAAATTGAAATTAAGACTTTAATAACAGGTTGAACCAAGATATCCTTTACTATGTGCTTATCAATAAGACGGTTAGATTCGTGACCAGGTTAAGCCCACTGAAACGTCATCATACAAATGATACCCCAACGTAACTATGAAGATTAAAAAAAATTAATGTCTACAAAATAAATGACTACGTACGTAATAACTAGATAGTATAAAACAAAGCCGTTTCCGCTCTCTGTCACTAAGCATACGCTCAGATCTTTGAAGCTACGAAACGGAATTTGATGCATTTTTTAATAGATAGAGTAATCCAAGAGGTTGGTATAAATGTATAACATAGACGTTTGTCCACTGCGAAGCTGTAGCGGGCTGCTAGTATTATGTACTAGCTGTTGCCCGCGGCGTTGCCTGTGTGGTTAATATTCTCACAGGAATTGTTGTCGGGATAGAAACTAAAAAATAGAATCTTCACGCCCATATCCCCGAAGACGTAGGCAGAGGCCCAACCAGGGTACCCACGACTAGCCGAGGATACTAAGTCCAACCATGTGATAGGTGGCAACCTTGTAAACATCCTAAACCGAGCAACATTTTTTTATTAGAAAATTGGAAAACCCCAATTTTTCTTTAGTTGCCCGATAAAAACTAAAATATGTATCAATCCAAGTTACCCTCTATATGTGAATTTCATTAAATCCGGTTCAACAGTTGTTGCGTGAAAAAGTAACAACTAAACAACCATACAAACTTTGGCATTTATAATTTTAGTGGAATAACTTAAAAAGCACAAAGCAATTTGCTTTAAAATGTGTGTGAGATCTCTATCCAATAAAAAATAACATACAAAATCGACCACACCGTAGAAAGTTTTAAATGTTTTAACATAAAAAATACTCGTCGAATTTAGAACATTCTTTGCTTTTTCCTCGATTTAAAAAGGCAAGGCAATATTTTAGTTACGCCATGTCATTCTTTTTCTTAAGGGTCCATATATGCTAAAATTCGTCAGCAGTATAATGTTTGTTTTTTCATACAAGGCAATCATGAATCTTGGTGACAAAAATACACAAGGTTAACATTAATATGTTTTATAAGTCTAGAGTTTCCAAAACACGATTCATTTCACTTTGCTCCATAGAAAAAATCAAAAAGTTAAACCTTTTTTGAAAGCAAAATCCAACTGTCTACTTCAATGTCCACATCATAAACATAGATAAGTACTATACCTAAAAGATAAGTGTTTAAGTTTCTATACTTTTTTTACTTTTATAGTGTCAAAAATAGTGATTAATTGCCTAGGACATTTACTTTAGAGCGCAATATTTCATAGTAATCATGGAACGGGGGAGTGCGGCGATTGGCTCTTCTGGCTGACTAAGTATGGAGCCTTAACTTTTGCTGATAAAGCCAACGTTACCCGGTGTTAGACAAGTGCCTGGTGGGCGGTAGCTTGACCACCTATCACAATGTGGTCTACATACCACCTTTGGCTAATCGGGGGTTTCTTTGTGTACTTGTTCAGTCGTGACTGTCGATAACAATTTCGGAATCGTAAAACATTAAAGTTTCATAAGAAATTATGTTTGAGCTAGTGAACATTAGTTAGTTAGCCTAAAGCTATAACGAATAAAGGAAATTATTATGTTTAAAAACCAATACCAAGTCAACTGAATCAGTTTTTCTATTGTTTTGACAGTTCCTTTTTAACTTAATCTTTGATACCGCGTTTTTTTAGTTTAGTACTGGAGTAAATGCCCAGTTTCACTATCGTGCCAAACAGCACGTATTTTCACAAAAAAATGTTTGATCAAGTTCCTCACATGTTAACATTTGTAGCTAGTAATAATTTACTCTCATAAAACTGTAGAACATTATTTGTCTTCTTTATTTTGTACATCAAAGATACTTTTGAAAAATAGGTGCAGGCGACTGAAAAGGGGCAATAGAAAACAAACATTATTAATATTTTTGCCTGTATTACTTTCTGTCTGTCCGCCTATATGATATACGTGTAAAATTTATATATACACATAAATATATATACACAGAGATAAGTGCCAAGTGATCGAAGTCCGCTAGGTCGCCTAGTTAAACTGTGTATATGAATGACAATAAATTCCCACACAAGAAGTAATAATTTTCGGCACTGTATTCTTTTTTGTATATTTGAAGTGAAACTTCTTTATCGGGGTTGGAATAAAATTTGTGTAACATTTTTTCGTTACGTGTCACATTTTTCCGTTACACGCTATCTTTGTTCTTACCCCTATCACGCGTGATTCGAAGTATACTTTCTTCAGCGGAGTAGGGATTGGCAATAAACTTTATTTAACCAATTTCTGTAAAATTGCATGTAGTAAATTATTTTTTGAAAAATAACGTCATAAAGAAGTTTCACTTCTTCACTTCCTACAATTGTACGCTAGTCCTAGTACACGCACACATTTTTTTTGTGGTTTACTATATAATTTATAGTGTACCTATGTGTCAAGAAAATATCATCTTATAAAATGTCAAATGTTAAGGTAATTGTTAAAGATGGCAATGCGTTCGGCAAATTAATGAGGACTGAAAATTGAAATTCCAGATTAATATACTTGCCGAACGAAAACATGTTCGATAAAGACGTGTTTGGTATACATTAACATATAATATAGAAATTGTTTAGTCACCTACTGTCATTGCTTACCCATCCTATCCTAATCCTATTAATATTATAAATGCGAAAGTTTGTATGTATGGATGTATGGATGTATGGATGTTTGTTACTCTTTCACGCAAAAACTACAAAGCCGATTACGATGAAATTTGGTATGTAGGTAGCTGAAGACCCAGAATAACATATAGGCTACTTTTTATCCCGGAGTTGCCCCGGGATTGGGACTTAAGCGGGTGAAACCGCGGGGCCCAGCTAGTAATCAATATTTCTGTGATACTAACATACTTTTCCTGTAACGGTCTGATTGGCTTATTTAATCTTTTATTTTACTTAAAAGATTTTTTGAACATTGGAATTTTTATGTTTTCATTTTATTCATTTGACTGTTGTAAGAATTTCCCCTTGTTGGCTCGGGCTCCTTTGTAGAATAGACCTAGGCTCGGGCGCCTTACCTATTCCTGCCGCCATAACGTCATGACGTGTTTCGGTTTGGAGGGTAATCCGGTAAACTTACTTTTGCTAGAGACCTAATATCCCGGCCTCAGGTTGGCAACGCACCATTACCGCCTTTGGTGTCTTTAGGTGGCGTGAATTTCTTACTATCAGGAAATCCGTCTGCTTATTTGCCTTCCAATATCATAAAAAAACACATACCTACGTACGAATTGGTATTGAAGTCTTACTGTTTATATTTCATGTCCTTTCAGTATTAAAACAAGTTTATATTAATGAAAAGCAATCAAATCTGTGGTCTAGCGTTCCGGGGCTAGCTTTGATTTCAAACTACAGGTCGGGCAAGAAAGAAAGATAAAATGCATATTTTCAATTTTCTAATAACTTTGTCGTTAGTCGGGATTGGATATGTGCCCTGTTAATGATTGGCTTGCTATCTATTACCATGTGGGACTTAATGTCTGAGAGTAATAATGGGTATCCTGGGCCTCTGCCTACCTGTTCGGGGATAGGGACTTGAAGATACTTTAGAAATGATTCACCAGATGATAAGTATGTTATCTTAACTAATCGCAAAACTCGAGAACGGCAAGTCCACTTCAGATATTTTATTATTACTTTCATTAAAGCACAAGAGAGAAAAAGTGCAACGAAAAAGCTTAAAAACACTTTAATTTTTCCACACAAAACTGTTATAAGCTGTCAATGTCAGGTTAGCGTCGCCTACTGCTGAACAAAAGCTGTGTTTAAATTTAACATTTATTTCCTAATCTTATAATTAAGAATAATTTTCTATCATAATGTTAATTATAAAAACTGTGAAAATATATGAATGTTTGTTATTTAGTCAAGATCTGAAATGGTGAGGACAAAATTTAACATTTCTAGTCTAGGTATTTTTATTTTAGCACTTGCCCTTTGCTTGGGTTGAATTTCTAAATTTTTTTAATAAAGAAAGAAATTCTCCCCAGACAAGATTTGAACCTGTAACCTTTCGTTTGAAGTCGACGAATGCTCTAACCATTTCAGCTGCTAAGGATTCAAGCCACGTGGCGAAATTTTTAATTCCTTTCCTACCCGTTAACGCGAGTAGTTATGTCCTACAGATAGGCATTTATAAAATTTTACCCCAAGCACAAGGCTACAATAAAAATACCTTCAGAAAAACCAAATTTATGGCCATTATAAATGTTTCATCTGTAATGATGAACTCATTTAGCAGGTACACAGAACTGTGTATCTAAAGGACCTAACGGGCAAGACTGGAATTAAAAATTTCGCGACTTGAATCCTCAGTAGCTCAAATGGTTAGAGGGTTCGTCGGCTTGAGACGAAAGGTTACAGGTTCAAATCCTGTCTGGGGCAAAATGTTTTCTTTCTTTAAAATTTATAGAAATTTCTAGTCTAAGCTGGAAAAAGACATTTTTAGTGTACTTTTTGGTTAGATTTTCAAAACATTAAAGGGAACGGGCTGACAGCATATGTGACATAGCAGTAAGTCTTTTTTTGATCCAAGTTATATTTAACTTTTTTACGTCATTGTCCCAAAAATCAAACTTGTTTGCTCATATCATATAAATGTTATGGTTGATAAAATTTATCAATTTATTTTACATTTAATGTAAAATAATAGGTGGTAATGTACTGCAACGGCTACATTTTAAAGTCCTGGCTGTACGCAAAAAAAATTAAATGAAACAAATTTTAAATTACAAATCATTATCTACCTAAAATTGAAAAAGTGTAAACCAAGAATGGCAGAATATCTTTAACAAATTTAAAATAGATCAATAAAAATGACTAGTAAAGTAAAGTATCTTCACGCCCATATCCCCGAACGAGTATGCAAAGGCACAACCCGGACACCCACGACTACCCGAAGACACTAAGTGCCACAATGTGATAGGTGGCAAGCCTATCGTCAACCTGGCACATATCCAATCCCGAGCAACATTTTTAATCAAAGAATTAGAAATAAAAAGAAATTGGAAAAAAAATTTGCTAGAAAGGAAAATATAAGTTTTATTAGATATAAATCTTTTAATATTTCAATCATCAAAAACTAGTCCTACAGTACCAAGCACTCGCTGAAATTGATTTCACCACCTTACCTATTTCTGCCACCACGTCAGTCCTTGTCATTATTAATTTCCGTTCTGGGAGGCAGTATAGCCGGTAGACTTATATACATGTGGTCTAAGACCCAGCACTAACTAAGGTTGTCTCTTACCACTAGGAGAGTCCTTGATTGTCCATCGTCTAACATAAAACATTTTTTTATTCTCATTTATCTCAATGATCAATTAATCTAGAGGTCTATGTCATAGGTTTAACGCAGAAGGATCACTAGAGGCTAGCGCCTAATGTAATGAATCTCCAAAAGCAGCCAAATTAAGAGTATGTAAGTGTATTAAAGAAATGTGATACAAGAATTCTACGCTGGTAATAGAATAAAACCTATTTCATAATAAACTAACTGTTACAGCGGCTTTGCCCGCGTGGCAGTTAACATATTTAAAAACTGTGCGTATAATTGAATCCTCATTTAACCACACGTATTTAAGTTATACCTCGAACAAAAGTAAGTTTACCGGTTACCTTACCCTCCGAACCGGAACACGTCAACGGCAAGCATTGGACGTTATGGTGGCAGTAATAGGTAGGGCGGTAGTACCAATCCAGATCGCTGCGAAACTCTACCGTCTGGTAAGCCTATGCTCTCCTTTTACGAGCTGCCTGGCAGGAAGGCAGATTATCTACACTGCTAAGGATGACCAGGAAGGAAGACCAACACGGCGAATGATGTAGATATTATGTTTTAGATATCTGTGAGAACGATTCGGCATATTTGGGACATTCAGCGCCTTAAAGCAAGTAAGTATTCAATTGCTGTCATATGACTATTTTAGTAAGAAAGTATTTAAACGTATAACTTAATCAATAAATGTCAATTACCACTATGTTAATAGTAAAATTAGTACTAAGTTGTACGTGCATCGCGGTTCAAATTAAATTATTTTTTGTCAGCTGCTACTTGCGGCACTGGCTGCATGCTAAAGGGCCATTTCTGATTTCATTCCGTTCTTCGATAATATTTTTTTTATTTTTTAAGTTTATACTAGTTGTCTTTAGGCATAGCAAGCTATTTTTTAGTTGGAACGACATATGATCAGCATGGACTTTTTAACTAAAATAAAGTATAAAATAACAACACTTTAAACATTGGCCACCTCGTTGACCGAATGGTTAGCACACGGTTAACTCCAAGGACCGCAAGACTCGGGTTCGATTCCCGACGGAATAGGCATTAATACTAAGAACTCATATTTGTTAAATTTTACAGGTATCTATTTAAGTATTTGTATGTATTAGTATCATCTAACCCTTATAACACAAGCATGTAATTTGATTTCTTTGGAGTTAAATAAGTTTTTGTGATATTTCCAGGGATTTTAATTAAATAACATTACCTAACTATCTGTTATAATTTTCCAAAATCGAACTGAATGAATGTAGAAATAAAGTCATTGGTTCGTGCTTATGATCTTAATGTAGACTTTGCTACTTTGAAATTTATTTCAAAACGTCGCATGTTATTAATTAATTGGTAAAATTGTTTTGTATTTACTTTTGCAGACGTCATTGAAAGTTGTAATGCGTCGTCAACTAATAAAAAATATAAAAAGCCGTTATTTCATCTTGCTGATTTAATTCATAAACTATTACTAAAAGCGTATTTGCATATTTGTATTAACAACAAATTTTTCAATTCATTTTTAGAAGAAAGAAAATTATTTATTCGTGCAATATATGTGTAAATGAGATGTTACAAAAATACTTAAGTACATCAACATAATCTACCATATTTTGGTGTTCAAATATTTTAACATTTATAAAAATATTATTTAATTACATGCGTTGACTTTTAAGCCAATTATTTATATTTATAACTAGTTTAATTATTATTACCAAAACATTTAAAAACTATAATTAAATTTAACCCTATTTTTGTAATTTGGTAGTTTATGATAGACTACCAAATTACAAAAAATATAATTTATTTTGTTTCTTATTTTTCATTCCGCCATTCCCCTATTCATTTTTAAGTTATAACAACTTTCTGCAATTTTATGATGTAGCGTTTTATTGGATAACTTTTTATCTTAGATTTTTTTTGTTAAAAAAATAGAAATATTTACAAAAAATTGCCGATATTTGATACATCATCATTTAATAAAAAGTATTTTTTGGATATCTCCGATAATATTATTTTAAAATTTGGAACCATAACATAAATTTTAATTTTATTAAGATTGACATTTTATTGAAAAAGTTTATTAATCGAAACCTAAAAAATTAAAATGACGCTAATAAATAGAACGACTTACCTTTGATACAGAAGTTTTGAACTCCAAGAGACAAGGCGCGAAAATGCAACAAGTTCTAAAGTGGAGAAGCCTTGGAAGCTCGCATTTATAGCTAGAGCTTGGGCGGGCGGAAGGAGGAGCTACGCACGCGTAGGTGCCTTTAGCGATTAAAAAAAGTTTCACAATGGTAAACAGTTTAAAAATTTAAGACTATTTAAATGCTCGTTAAAATTTAATATAAAACGTATTAAAATAAAGTGCTTATTGAGCTCTAGCTTCCTGGTATATTGAAATGGTGATACAATGGATGATTCCTTTGTAATGAAAAGGAAACAAACGGGGAAGTGGGTCACCTGATGGTAAGTAAATACCACAGCCACGGATATCTCCTAATTTTTCAGGAAATAATATGCTGTTTTCTGTAAAGTTTACAAATAAATAAATATTTCCGTACAAGTTACACAAATTGAATCTAACCCCAAAATAAGCAAATTCTATGCTTGTGTTGTGGGTTTTAGTCAACGACACTAATATATGGCAATACTTAAATAGATACCAGAATAAATTTAATAAATACCCAGACCCGGAAATGCAGATACCTAAATGTTCATCACACAGCCTGCCCTCGTCGGAAATCGAACCCGTGCCTCGCGGTTGGTCAGTGTAGTTAGGCGTGTACGCTAGCCACTCGACCAGCTAGGCGGTCATCATAAGTAATATTTGTTTGACAGCAGTTCTTGTATAGTAATGATATTTTTAGGGTTATACAGGCGAATGGCGTAAAGTTAATCTTATAAATCCAATGTCCGCTTGTCCGTTTTCATGTCAACATGGGAAAAAATTATTTGTATTAAAATCTGAATAAGAAAAAAAAATTGTACCAACAAAATATTAAAATCCTTATCATTTGATTCCACGGTTAGTAAATATTCATGTTTAAGCTATTGTATTACAATTGTGTTTTAAAGAAATGCCAATACTTTTGATATGTATAAATATTAAGTATTCAACTCAAAATAGCAAACTCGATATCTATTAGGTTAATTTTAATAGGGCAAAAAAGCAGACGGATTTCTTGATACTAAGAAATTCACGCCGTCTAGAGACATCAAAGGTGGTAATAGTGCGTTGCCAATCCGAGGCCGGGATCTTAGGCCTAGATCAAAAGCAAGTTTACCAGTTACCTTACTCTCCAAACCGGAACATGTCAAGGACAAGCATTGACATTATGGCGTCAGGAATTGTTAAGGCGGTGGTACGAGCCAGAAACTCTACCACCTAGTAGGATGTCAAAGTGTTAGTGACGGAAAGACTATGCTTGCCTTTTACGAGCTGCCTGGCAAAATGGTCTATTCTATAAAGGACCAACACGGGAAAAGGTTTATTTGTTGCTGTCATATAATGTCGATCGCCTCTGTGGTCTAGCGGTTCAGTTGTTGGACTTGACTGCATGAGGTCACGGGTTCGAATCCCGGGTCGGGCAACATAAATAAAATTGGGTTTTTCCAATTTTCTAATAAAAAAAACGTCGCTCGGGATTGGATAAAAGTCCGGTTGGCGATAGGCTTGCTACCTATTAAATTGTGCGACTTAGTGTCTTCGGCTAGTCTTGGGTGTCCAGGTTGTGCCTCTGTCTACTTCTTCGGGGATATGGCATGAAGATGCTCATATAATGTTAAAAGATACGTTGTGTAAAACATAGTGATAGTAGCGCGTAATATAAGCTCACGATGTAATTGTTTGGTATACAAAACGAGAAAAAGTGTTGTAATTATTTGGAATACCCAATTGACTTTTAATAGATAACGTATCCTGTGAACCGATTTACGATTTTATACAAAATTAAAACAAACAAACAAAATGGTGGCGTTCCCGATACGTGAAACTGTTCTTTTTTTAATAAAATTTTTTTTGAAGTCTTTTTTTTAGTCTTTCAGAAAAAATTGGTTTCAAAACTCCAATGTCATTTGGTGTTTGTTATTTGTATTGTATTTGCTATTTATAGATAACCAATTAATGGCCTCTTTTTCTTTTGTTTGGAAATGTCGGGTAAGTATTTCCATGTGTTAGTATCGTTGTCTAACACCTATAACACAAGGAAATTATTTTCTTACTTTAGGTTTTTAAATTAATATTGATTTGGGTACTTTAGGTTTCATTAAATCTACTTCTGTATTTTTAAGGGATATTTTTTTATTGATTATTTACATTCTGAAAGAGCAAAGAAATGTTTGCTTGCTACTATGAAATTCTTTAAGGGACGCGTCAGACTCATACTTAACTACTCTATTTTTTCGTTTGTTGCAAATCCTCTAAACTAGTTTCATAACTTTGAATAGCGTTTTAAATAAATTTTCACTTAAGTTACTTCAGTAGTCACAAAGAAGTTAATTATAACTAAACCTTCTTTATTATCAATTATTTAAGTATCATTGGCTATTAAATGGGTAAATACGTTTGCAGTCAGTGAAGTTATATATTTTAAAAATGTGACTGTTAAAAACAGATTATCGTCATTGGGTCGCAAATATCAAACTGTACACCAGTAGGGATACTCTAAATCTCGATATCATGCAAACTGGAAATTGGAATCGTTTATGTAGCTTTAGGTACTTTTGAATACAATACCAGCGGAGTATTAACATTTAGTTACAAATAAATTCAACGAAACCTATAGAAAAAATGTAAAAAATAGTATCGCAAAGCAATAGGTACGAATTTTCTCGAATCGGCTAATTTTTTATAATTTTAATTCTATAGTGATTACACATAGTTCACAGTCAAAGTCGCATTATTTTACTTTGTAACAAAACCATTTAGCAGTCATTTTTTTAATTTAAATCCATAATTTATGACTTGGACGCTTGTTACTGAGATTGCTAATATAATAATATTCAGAGAGATTCCGTGACACCGCTTTCACATTTTTTCTGTGAGGGAATAAAAAAGTACTCTGTTAGATATTCTCTTTAGCCCCTATCCATTAAAGGGACAAAGGGGGAAAATCGCAATCCCAAAACTGAAAACAAAAGTTTTTAAAAATATACAGAAAAGGGGGACATAAGTTTGTCGTGTGAGTCGATCGGGCATTATTTGAATGGGTGGACAGATTTCGATGTAATTTTATTTTCCCCGTGTTGGTCCGGGCTCCTTTGCAGAATAAACCATCCGCCTTCCTGCCAGGCAGCTCGTAAAAGGGGAGCACAGGCTTACCGTCACTAACACTGTGACATCTGACTAGGTAGTAGAGTTTCGCAGCGACTCACCCAATCCGAGTGAGTACCACCGCCTTACCAATTCCTGCCGCCATAACGTCATGACGTGTTCCGGTTCGGAGGGTAAGGTAGCCGGTAAACTTACTTTCATCAGGAAATCCGTCTGCTTGTTTGCCTTCCAATTACATAAAAAAAATATTAAAGCTTCAAGGTTACTCTTGAATCTCGATTTCATTCAATTTGGAATCGAATATGTCATTTTTGGTGTAGGTAGGTACTTAAACACAACATTAGCAAGTTATAAACATTTAGTTAATAATAACAAATGATTCAATTTTTATGATGCCAATATATTTTTTATTATTATATTTTAGCCAACCGGTTTCACTTTTTAAGCATCATGAGAGCTACAACTGAAGTGTTGAAAAATGTTTTAAAACTTTTATCTTTTTGAAAAACTTTAGTTGTTATAGCCCTGTTGATACTTAATACTGAAACCGCTTGGCTAAAATATTATAACAGTTAAAAAATGTGTTGTGGAAAGTACAAGTGAAGTTCATAAATTGTGTGCTTACAATTCTAATCTTATGTTGGCAACGCAACAATAACTTTCATTTCTATAGTTATCGTTTTGTTTGTCTGTACTTTAATAAACGGATAAGGTGAGGTTAGTATCATACAAAAGGTCAAATATTACCCATTATAACCCGTAAGTATTGAAAGCGAAATATTTCTCCGAATACTATTCTTGTGGGAGTTTTTATGACATTCTTATTTGACCTCCAATTTATTAATAGTGAATTTTATAACCTTGACTGGTTTATATTGAAAAGTAATTTTCGGAATCTTAAGAATTCCAGCAAGTACATTAATAGGACTAGTTATTACACACCTCTTAATTAAAAGTTAGGAATAAATATACTTTTATGTTACAAGTAAAAAAGTATCTTTAAACCCGTATCCCTGGCAAGGTAGGCAGAGTTACAACCTGACCACCCACGATTAGCCGAACAGACAGTAATTCCCACAACGTTATAGGTGGCAAACTTGTCGCCAATAACTAGTCGCCAATGCGATGCCCTTTGAAAAGTTATCCCTTATAAAATATAATAAAAAAAGGAAGTAAGTAAATGAGTATCTTGACACCCATATCCCCGAAGAGGTAGGCAGAGGCACAACCAGGGCACCCACGACTAGCCGAAGATACTAGGTCCCATAATGTGATAGGTGGCAAGCCTATCGCCAACCGAGCACGTTTCCAATCCCGACAATTTTTTTTTTTTTATTAGAAAATTGGAAAAATCCAATTTTCTTTTTATCAGCCGACCCGGGATTCGAACCCGAGACCTCATGCAGTCAAGTGCAACACCCGGACCGCTCGACCACAGAGACAAAATTCAGCTGAAGAACGACTATTCAGCTTAAAAAACCAACAGTTACAAGAAATCGATGAAAGATTGTATTTTGCGTCGTCATGTAACAAGCCGATCATCTGAAGGTGACTTAGATTACTAGTAGTAACTAGGCAGTTAAGTGCTGGGCACTGTCAGCACTGGTACCACATTATTATGCCAATAAAACGTTATGCATCAGTAACATCATTGGGGTATGGGGCCTATACGTGACGACTTTGTCTTCCTATCAAGAGAACCGCTTCCGTGTTTGATTTCTTATTAAATTCGGAGGCAGTTCAAGGTGGAATGGGTTTATTCTGGTTGCCGGAAAGTCTGTTCTGTAGTTTCTTGTCCTGCCTGGCTAGGTTTGAAAACGGTGGCAGTTCATGGTAGTTAGCATTAAATCTAATCACATTTTTAAAAACTGTCAAAATATTAAACATAATGGTATAAATTGAAATAACAAATTAGCATGAATTTAAAAAAATACACATTACAATGTGGTTGAAAAATATTTTTGTAATATTATTGTAATAATAATATTGTTGTAATAACTTCTAACACATACATACCTATTCGGCAAATCAATAAATTTAATTTCATTTTAAAAAAGAGATAAAAATCTTCTATGGGGTCCATCTATAATATGTCACCTTTATGGTCTAGCGGTTCATGTATTGGACTTAACTTCATGAGGTATTTCAAGTTTCTAATAAATCTGCAATTTAGCGATATGCTGGCCACCTATTACATTGTGGTACTTAGGGCCTTCGACTAGTCGTGGGTACCCTGGTTGTGCGTCTGCCTACCTCTTCTGAGACATGGGCGAGGAGATACAAAATCATTCAATGTTCTACCGCAAACTAAAATAAAAACTCAAACGTTTATTTCGTGACGGCTAGTTTAAACAAAAGTTTTCGTAAATTTCAAAATGGTGAACGTAGCAAAACTGTGTGATTGCAACTCAAATTGTGTTTGATTTTTGAACCTTTAAACTGCGATTATATCTGTTCTCATCGACTCACAAATAGGAGGTCAGCAAAACAAGTGAATGTTTTTCATTGTATTTTTATTACATGATAGTCCGGCAAATAATAAACGGACCTTTATGGTTCTTTTTGGAAAGGCAGATCATGATACCGAGGTGATCCCGTATATATCAGATGACTATTGATAAAGTAAAAATTACAGAGATGGGCGTTTTCGTTAAATTTGGTCATCAATGCGCATCGATTCGGTGTAAATGACAACCGATACAGGCATCGTTATTTTTGGCATCGATTTTACTACTTTTTTTATGATATTGGAAGGCAACAAGTAGACGGATTTCCTGATGGTAAGAAATTTCCGCCGCCTAGAGACACCAAAGGTGGTAATGGTGCGCTGCCAACCTGAGGCCGGGATGTTAGGCCTTGAGCAAAAGTAAGTTTACCGGCTACCTTAACCTCCGAACCGGAACACGTCATGACGTTATGGCGGCAGGAATAGGTAAGGCGGTGGTACCAATCCGGTTGAGTCGCTGCGAAACTCTACCACCTAGTCAGGTGTCGCGGTGTTAGTGACAGTAAGCCTTCGCTCGCCTTTTACGAGCTGCCTGGCAGGAAGGCAGATGGTCTATTCTTCAAAGGCGCCCGGACCAACACGGGGAAAAAGCGATTTACCTC
>NJDD01002131.1:219916-244022 GCA_002245505.1 Calephelis nemesis
TACAAACTGAAAGGGCGGAACGAAGTTCGCGGGAGCAGCTAGTATAAGATATAATTTAACACGAATACACACTAGCAGACGGATATCCTATTGGTAAGAACTACATGTTTTTTTATGATATTGGTAGGCAAACAAGCAGACAGATTTCCTGATGGTAGGAAATTCACGCCGCGTGGAGGAACCAAAGGTGGTAATGGTGCGCTGCCAACCTTAGGCCGCGATGTTAGGCCCCGAGCAAAAGTAAGTTTCTACCTTACGTACGTACGTTATGCTTCTAATCATCCCCAGATCTATGCTCATTTATAGCAGAAAGATAGATATATAGAAGATTAGCAGAAATATAGAATTTTAAAATATGAAATTCTGGTACTAAATTGTTCTAGTAATAAATTGTGATAGAAGTTTTTTTAATTAAATATTTATATATTTTCTTTAAGCTAATTTATCGTTTATCCTATTTTCCTTTTCGATCCGTAATCCTATTCACTGGCAAATGCACGCCATACCAAAAAAATAGTATCTACCTACCTATTTTACCATCCTATAGCTGATATGTTACATCAGGCCCAAAACTATGGCTAGCACTCTTATTCTGGCGATGGTATAAGTTAGTGCAATGATACCAAATCTGGTCAATATTTTTGGAATCTTATCACCATAACTGGTATCGTGCAAATTAAAATAGTAGGTTACTCCACAAGCAAGCGATGGGGTTGATACCTACATGTGGTTTTTAACTACCAGGTTAATCAATTGATTTGTAAATTTCTAATTAAAACGACTATTATCCTTATGTTTCAATAACAAATTACTAGAAATCAATGTGATATCAGTAAATCTATGAGTATTTAGGAATTAGCTAAACCGATAGTTATGCTCCGATACTCTTTCTATCTCGCCCACTTCACAAACGTTAATTAATGACGTCACGGGATGTATCAAGCCCACGATCTATGTAAGTGAATACTTGATTGTAAACTAGTGATGTCACAGGTTAATATCGATATTGTTGACGCAATATAATTCAATCTCAGCAAAATACCGGCTTAATTTTAATGTGAAGGTGTGTTACTTTAACTAAATCCCCAAATTTTTAACCAAAGATTAGTATAATTAATAGTCTTTAGTATAGGTAATTAATCGCTGAACTAGGGAATAATAAAAAAACTAGGTACACGTGGAATTGAAAATAATATGCTTACCTACGACTACGCTTTTTAATCACAAATAAATGTTGAAAATGTGCTAGGTACTAAACTAAGATAACTCGCCTTTTACATTTTTTTGCCAACCTTCCCTCTAGAAAACAAAAAAAAGGACTTCGTGCAGCGCCAAATAGAAGGGGCGATAGTATGTAGGGTTTAACTCTTGAATCTCGATATCATGCAAATTGGAAATAGGAATCGTATATGTCATTTTATATTACACATAAATTCAACAAATCCGTTAAAATAAAGTATTATTTACGATTAACTACATGTTAATAATTCGCCAGTATTGTGTTCAAGAGTGTCTAAAATGACATACTCGATTCAAATTTATAGAAAAAAAACAAAAAGTTAACCCTTTTTTGAAAGCAAAACCCAACGGTCTATTTCAATTATGAAAATATCGACACCAGATTTAACATAAACATAGATAAGTACTATACCCAAAAGATAAGTGTTTCAGTTTTTATAATTTTTTTTCAAATTACTTTTGTAGTGTCAAAAATAGTGATTTGTCGCTTAAGACTTTTACATTAGAGCGCAATATTTCATAGTAATCATGGAACGGGGGAGTGTGACGATTTGCTCTTCTGGCTGACTAAGTATGGGGCCTTAACAGCCCAGTCTTGGGCTGATAACTTACAATTCCTGTCTGGTTTTATAAGCAGTACATATTACTTACCACAAAAACCAGTCTACTTCTTTACCGTTCAATCACATAAAAAGTCAGTAATCGATAAAATCGTACCTAATTTTTACAACACTATTATTTTGTATCGGTTACTGCATTTAATGCTTAAATAAACAAATTTGTTTAATGAGTATAAACTTGCAGGAAATTCTAATTAACATTGCTAGCATTCATTATAAATTCAATATATTATCCCTTCACCTATAAAATAACATCCTAACATTTCTCTTTTGCTATGTCATTCCTATTGAGGTATCACTAATTTACTCAACAGGGAAGACCCCTAAGACGATGGTACATGATAAAGAAATCTCTTAATAAAAGCCTCTAAGCATAGATAAGTAAAATCGACCTAAAAATGCAAGCGGGTTCTCCAATAACCATGCATTTGAATTTGACCGAGTCGTTGGTCAGTCTAACTACACTGGGGCAGGCATTTGTGTGATGAACATTTAGATGTTTACATTTCTGGGTCTAGATGTTTATGAAAATTATTCTGGTATCTATTGAAGCATTTTCTATGCATTAGAATCGTTGACTAACACACCTATGACACAAGCGTGTAACTTGCATACTTTGAGGTTAGATTCAATTTGTGTAACTTTGTCCAGGAATACTTATTTAACATTATTGTTTATGCATGGATCAAGGCAGCTAAAGACCATGCGAAGTAGAGACAGGCGAGTAGGTAAGCGCTATAGAGTTCCCACATCTCAACCGAGGCTACCGCTAGGATGATGACATTGACTAAACTCAATTGTTTAATGTGATAGGTCAGCGACCAACCACTCGGTTCTAATGATGGTAAGAGACAACTGTAGCCTATTGACACCATACATTTCACAGACGCAGAAGACGTAAAGATTTCTGGGGCACCTACTTTTGCAAGAATTGAAAATGAGTTTTCTACTATGAACACGCAGTGTTACGCCAATACGACAGGAAATTTGACGGTCGCCATTCGTATTTGAAATCAGATAAATTAAACAGTCGCCAGATAGTGGTAGTTTCCATAGGTTTCGGAATCCGGCAAAAAGCAATATCTTTTCCTTTAAGGACACTTACTTATCATGCACTGGATGCCTGCCGCTCCACGTCACCCAGCCGCATACCCCGCTGCCTCTCTGCTCTTACGCGGCTTTAATTCGGACGCAGTGCGCGAGCGTTAATATAAATAATTATATGGCTACTTTGGTCCGTCAAAAATCTTCTCCGGATTGAAGACTCCGGATAGAATGACGGAGACAAATCTAATGACGGAGATCGGATCTAATGCATGAATTACTATAGAAATACTTCTACGCTGCTACGGACCACATATTCACGTGTTCGGAACGGATTGGGATCGGTTGTAGTGCGGTACCTCTTTGACGGAAGTAAATCGGACGACGAAGATCGGATCTAGTGCATGAATTACTATAGAAATAATTCTGCGGTTGCTACGGACCATATTTAAACGGATTCGGATCGGATTCGGATCTGGCGTAGTGCGGAACCTCTCTAAAAGTACACAAATTTCTTTGTTACGTTGTTACTTAACCGATGGAGTTACTTTGCTTCTTTAAAACTTGACTTGTTATCTAAAATACAAGCCAAAGTTTGTTAACGATGTGTATTTTGTTAACGAATATTATAAGAATGTTATAATTATAACACAAGCAACCAACCAATGTCTACATTTAGTAAGCTATACTTATGGTATGATGATGCCGCCGTATTGGTTCGGGTCCTTTGCAGAATAGACCACATTATGCCTTTCTGCCAGGCAGCTCATAAAAACGAGCATAGGTTTTCCGTCGCTAACACCGTGAAATCTGACTAGGTGGTAGAGCTTCGTAGCGACTTGCCCGGATTGGCACCACCGCCTTATCTAATCCTGTCGCCACAACGTAATCGCTTGTTGTTGACATAAGGAAGCCAGTATTGATCCGGGTCGTCCCCGTGTTGGTCCGGGCTCCTTTGCAGAATAGACCAAAATAGACCTTCCTGCCAGGCAGCTCGTAAAAGGCGAGCATAGGCTTACCGTCACTAGCACCGTGACATCTGACTAGGTGGTAGAGTTTCGCAGCAACTCGCCCGGATCGGTACCACCGCCTTACCTATTCCTGCCGCCATAACGTCATGACGTGTTCCTGTTTGGAGGGTAGGGTGGCCCGTAAACTTACTTTTGCTCGAGGCCTAACATCCCGGTCCCAGTTTGGCAACGCACCGTTACTACCTTTGGTGTCTTTAGGCGGCGTGAATTTCTTACCATCAGGAAACCCGTCTGCTTGTTTACTTTCCAATATCAAAAAAAAAATTGTAGAAAGACTGAATTTCGAATAAATGTATTGGTTCGGGTCCTTATAATAACTAAACTAAAAAAAATTAAAAAATAACTTAACACAGTAAAACTGCAAAATGCGGCCCCAACATGTAGTTGGGGTGCCTATTCCATTGGGTACCAACTTTGCGATTTGATAATAATTCTTTAATACATCTTTTGATAGAAAATAGTTTCGAAATGATCCCACATATATATTACCTACATCTAAAGTAACAAAGCAGTTTTTGAGTTACACCTAACAATATAAATGACAAGGGATTAAAATTCATTATTTGCGGCCCGCCCCGGCTTCGCACGGTTATGAAATACACATATAAAACCTTCCCCTTCAATCACATTATATATTAAGAAAATCGCATCAAAATTCGTTGCGAAGTTTTAAAGATTTAAGCATACAAAGGGACATAGGGACAGAGGAAGCGACTTTGTTTTATACTATGCAGTGTTTTACAGTTAATCTATGACCGCATCTTTTTCTTTTGTATGGAAATCCTCATAGATGCCACTTTTATGTTATTTCAGACTCCCACTGGTTAAAACCACACTTAAAAAGAACTATCAAAATCGGTAGCTATTGACGGAGGAATCGCGTAACAAACAGAAAAGAAAATTAAAAAATAAATACGATCGAAATGAGAACTTCCCTTTTTTTCAGCCAGTTAAAGACAAGTTCTACATGACTTAAAACGGACAGCAGAACATATTTTTATTTTTGAAGTTATACTTCTTTTGGCGCGTTAGGAAAAAATGATAAGGGTGAATTTTTACGATGCGCGCGCACACCGTCGCGAAAAACCGACATGATGAAGTTAGCTATAGATAACATTTTAGTTTTTATTAAATATTTAACTAAATAATGCATTATCGCGTCGGCGTATCGGCGTCGTGGGGTCCCCACTTAGCACTTTGTCGATTAAATAGTGGAGATTGAAAAAAGGCATGTTAGGTTTTTCTTTTTAGCGGTGCGTTAAGTGTCTCGAAGCAAAAATAAAAATTCCAGTCACTTGATCATAGCCTCATTAGATATCAATAATATGTACGCCTAATGTGTCTCCGATGATAGAAATATATCAATCAGATAGCTTGTAATGTCAATTAACACATATGACTTGCTTTTTGAAAGTGTCTGAACCTCCTACACCCGTAAGTCTTGCTCAAATCATCAGAAAATTCAAACATGTACTTATTGGCATGCAATGAGCCCGCCTTACTTTAATCTGGCATGCTCGAGTATACTTTTAATCCAAAAAAATTAGACAAACAACCCTATATGCGCACCTCTATATAAATATTAGATATATGATGGAGATGCTTGACCATGGTATAAGGTCCCTATTTAAATCTGACGCTCCTGAGTTACTGCAAAAATCTGTTCTTGGGCTCCCGTACTATTATGTTTTATGCCGTTTATTTATAGATTTATTCATTTTATGTGGTGAGACAACGACCAAGAACACAGCTCTTCTGATGGTAGAGACTAACGTAGCCTTTAGACACCCTAGATGTTATAGACGCGTTGTGTTCTGTCGACGGGCTGTTAGGCCAATGGTGCACCTCTATAGACTACCCTATCCTCCGGACCAGAAAATGAAACCGTTATAAGGCAGGAATCCTAAACCTGCCTTTGTTCCCTTCTTTCAAACTGCCTAGCAGGAAGGCAGATGATCTAGATTCTAGAAGATCCGGACCAAACAGAGACAGAGATAAATACCTATAAATACAGAAACGCGTTGTTAGGTTCTATTTTTTTGTACGGTAGATATTTGAAGAGCACAGGGAAAGAATGATCAAAATCACTTCAAGTGACTTGAAATAAAATATATTCTTTAACTTTAAAGACTTGTACTGAAATTAATAAAATGTGACACATAAAAATACCATTACACAAGAATGACTACCTACTGATATGTTTGTGATGTGTTGTACCTACATAAAAAATAGAATCACTTTATTTAAATTCATTAATTTAATTATTTTTTATAATGCACAAACTTAAATTATTGAAATAATGATCTAAGTCATGCTGAAAAGTATTATTAATTTAATAGTTTTGAGCTCTCAGGGAGCAAAACTGCTTCAAATGTTGTAAATCAGTATACAATATTATATTTTAGAGTGGAATTAGATTACTGTAATAAAAAGTGATTTTATGGGACTTGTCATGTTTAGGGACAAGCAAGCTTAGCGTAATGCACACTAGATGGTGTTGTAAAAAACTGTTTTAGAGCGACTTTGAACATTATTTTTCTGTAAGTACTTTTCATTTGTTTTAAGTTTTGTAAATTAGAAAATAAAGACAGAAAATGGGTGGGTGCTTTGTGTCTCTTTCTATCTCTTCCAGGATACGAACACGACATTATACTTTCCTACTTACTATATTACATTTTTTTAGTTTTTAATTGTTTCCCCGTGTAGTTAAATGAAAATTGATACAAGGTCAACCCTTTTTACCTTCATAAAGTAAATTCTAAGACATGAATTTAAATTGCGTCTTTTTTCTATTGATTGTAAATACCTATGTATTTTTTATTAATTGAAGACGGCTTCTAGGCGATATATACCTAGAGCATTATGTAAATTTGTGATTAGTCTATTTATAATATATGCGTATATTCTACGTAAAGCTATGAACCTACCTACATTCGAATAATAAATACCTAAACTATGATTATGATTATGATCAAGGCTAGGCACCGGCAAGCAATTGACTTCGTTGGTCGTTAATCCGTATGTATAAAAGTTAACTTTTGTTAAACGTTAAACATTTTAGAAGTTTTAATGCAACTTAATGGTTAAAGTTTGATTTTTTTATAATCGTTGTGTTAATAATTAACTTTCTGCAAAAGCCGTTTTTTTGGTTCTGGAAGATAACGGGTAAGACGGAAAAAAATAAACGTGTTTAATTAAAGTGTATGACTTTGTTTTCTACACTGTGTGTTAATGGATAGTGCCCACTGTTGACGGGGCAGAGCGTGTCGGGCCGGGGCGCATCGCATTGCAAAGCCCACTCAGTTTGGCGCAACATTTATATAGAAAAATAAGAGTTAATGCCGATGCCGATGCGCCCCGGCCCAGTGGGCGTTGCTCCATACAAAATGTATGCAAGCGATCTAGGCGAATAATTGCGCTGCGATGCGCTCCGTCCCGGCCCGTCCAACTTTAGGTGTAATACAGCAAGGACACCTACATTTTCCTTTTTTCTTTTATTTTTTTCTAGGTAGGTCATAGGAAACTTCAAGAAATCGCTTTTATTATTGACTTTACAGACGAATACATTTATTTTAAGAATTTTTAAACTGACAAAATGTAATGATGTTGCTCAGAGTAGCTTTGGTAGACATTCAGCAAAGAACACTAATAATCTACCGACAAGAAGCACAATTCTATACAAAAAAGTGGAATTAAAAACTACTCAAGCACCACCTATATTCAGTCCGACGTTAACAATTTGTGCGGGAAAATTCAAACCATATCCGTCCAGATTCTCACTTCGAAATATTTAGAATATTAAGATACTTATAATTCATTAACATACTAGTATATCAGCCAAAAATAATCAATAATTTGACTAATTAAATGTATATTTACGAAAACATACTAGTATGTTATGAAATATAAGTTTTAATGCAAAAAATAAAAGTCAGAAGAATAAATTCTAAAATTTTATTCACAATCAATTACAGAATCAAAAAATAATAACATGAACAATTAATTTTTGATAGCAAAATTCAATAGGTATTTCACAAAAACACTTATATTGCACTTTCGTCTAAATACTAGGTGATACTCTGGGTTTTGTAAGAAGTTGTAAACCAAGCTTTATTAATATAAAAATACGCTAGTATAGTAAAGCAGTAGTAGTAGTATAGTAGTAATTTCTTAGGTATAGTAAAAATGCTGTAAAAGACAAACTGATGGGCTAATTGTGTTAAGAGTTGAAAAACTACGTAAAACTATACAAGTGTATTCCTGTATTAAAAATTACAAATGTAAGATATCATACAAATGTTAATAAGTTCACATACACTTAATCTGATAAGAATTGAGTGCCAAATATAAATTCGTCCCTTCATATACATATTGTTAAGGACGCACGACGACCTGTAAACATTATAACATAATAATATGCAGAAAATAAGAAGCATAAAACATGAAAAGTATTTCATACAAAAAAGCAACGAGTGTCGTTCCGGGCTAGTCTCGCACGAGTCACCTCTATAAGGAACACTTTCAAAAATGTCAAGACCGAACCGTTTTTGTACGTAATGCGATTGGTTCGAATGCTAAAGCCGTGATTGGACGAATCCTACGCTCACACGTGATTGGTCGGTGTTTTCACCGCGAATCATATAAAAGGACGGCCAATTTGGACGACCAGCATTCCGGGTCTGATCTCCACTACGAGAACAAAGAAGAAAGAAGAAACTCTGGAAGAACCTCTGCAAGAATACTGGAAGAAATACTGCAAGAATATTTCAAGCTTTCTGCGATACGGGAGAATCAGAACCTATTTAGTGTTTACAGTCCACTATTACTGTAACTCAGATGAGACAGTTTTATTGATTAAAGTGTGTATTATTTTCGTTTGCGATTTAAATCGACGGTTTTATTAATCTCTCGTAGGGACGTAGGGACAGTCCCCTAGTAGCTATATCATCCCCGCCAGGCCATCGCAGCCGCGACCAACTGCCTGTTAGTCACGGTTACGTTGGAAACCTACGACGGTAACATCTTTGGTCCTTGTAAGGATCATTAACATCTTAGGTCCTTTTAAGGATCGTTAGCTACATCCTTTGTGGATCTTCGCAGCCAGCGGGGGTCCGTTATATATATTTATAGGTGGTCCTTTGAGAACGGATCACCAACATTTTTGGTCCATCGGAACCGGATTGAAGAACTGAAGTATCGCAGATTGAAGATTGTTGAAGCTCAAGCTGGTAGACCGACCAGCCTATCCAGAACTAGCCAAGACGGACGACCCCCACTGCCGCGACCTCATCCTACAACTACCCATCGAACTGAACGCGATGGTTATCACCAGGAGTCAGGGTGATATAGCAGAACAGGAAGAACGGAGGCATACCGGTGAAGAGCCTAGGGAAGGAACCTCACATCGTCAGAACGAGCAGATAAGGATAGCAAGAGAGCAAATAGAAAGGATAGAAAGAGAACGCCAGAGAAGAATGTCCCGGGATCCTCCAGCCTCACCGACCCTCGTGACAGGAGACATGAACAGCCGGCAAAGAACGAAGTCACCGGCAAGGTCTATGCGCTCAGCACGATCCACTGCTAGCACTACAACGAGGTTACGGCGGGCAGAACTTGAAGCTGCGGAGAAGCTGGCAGCCATCAAGAGGCAACAGCTGGAGATGGAAAGCGAGCTAGTCAAGAAGAGGCTAGCCTTCGAAGTATCTGCTATTCAGGAAGATGCTGAAAGTCTTCACGAAGAACAAATACCACCGGTTGACACGAACGAAAGAGTCAACGACTGGTTATTCACCAACCCGATGAAAGAAAACATCGAAAAAGTACAAGAAGTGACTAGACAGCCTACATCGATGCGAACGAGAAGCGACATCGAGCACCTTGCTGAAACCTTGGAGAAGATGACAAGACCAAGTACCCGATGCACCGAGCTACCTACATTCTCAGGATCACCAAACGAGTGGCTACCATTCAAGGCGGCGTTCTGGGATGCATCGACATTACATCGCATCTCAGCGGCAGAGAACCTACAGCGCCTACGAGCCTGCCTGAAGGGAGAAGCACGAGTTGCAGTAGCAGCTCTACTGTATACAGCAACCGGTCCCGAAGTCATCATGAAAACACTTGAACAATGTTTCGGTCGACCAGAAGTCATCATTGATAGAGCCTTGGAGGATTTGAAGAAGCTACCAAGACTGGGGTCATCAGCAATGGAACTCAACAACTTCGCTGTCAAGTTACAAAACGTCACTTGTGTACTTAGAAGCATAGACAAGCGTGGTTACCTGTACAACCCGATGCTGGCAAGAGAAGTCATGGACAAGCTGAGCCCTCACTTACGATCGCGATGGTGTGACTACGCAGACTAATAACAAGGGACGTCAGATCCAGAGATCATCGTGCTGTCTCGCTTTCTCATGAGGGAAGCGGATCGAGCACTGAAGTACACCTACGCTCCTGGGACCAGCAGCCACGTCGCGGTGACAAAGAAAGAATACAGACCCGCTAAGACGCAGAAAAGAAAAGCGAACATAGTCTACGCAGTAAATGAAAATGAAGAGAGATTAGATGCCTGTCCAAGCTGTAATAAAGATCACGCACTACAGCATTGCCACAAGTACAAGGCATTAACGATCGATCGGCGCTGGGAATTCGTAAAGGAAAACAAGCTTTGTTTCAAATTTTTGAAAAGGAGACATAGGCGAAACCTGTGCAAGGCAAAGCCATGCGGTTTGAATGAATGTAACCGACCTCATCATCAGACACTGCACCAAGAAAAGGTGGACAACTCGCAGCAGATCGGCGCGGGAAGAACACCAAACGACAACGGGTCAGTGCTGTCGGTAGTACCAACTACCACTGCTACCGGCTCAAGAATGGTGTTACTCAAGATGTGTCCAGTCACCGTCAGCGGACCACGGGGGGAGTGTGAGACTTACGCACTTCTCGACGAGGGAGCAACGGTCACTCTGTTGGATGAAGATTTGGCCAAGAAGATTGGAGCCGAGGGTCCGACACAACCGCTGCACCTACATGGGGTCAACATGTCTCAAAAAAAAGAAGCAGCAAAAGAGTCATTGTGAAGCTAAAAGGGAAGAATGAAGAATCAATACATACTGTACAGGCCAGAACGGTCAAGAACCTGAAGCTTCATAGGCAGCGCATACCGGAAGCATTGCTGGAGTACGATCACACAACACAACAGTTCCTGTGGAGAGGCATGGACCGCACACAGGCGCCTGCCCGGTATAAGATGACGAGTATGATCTTCGGTGCTGCCAGTTCACCCTTCATGGCGCATTATGTTCGAGACCACAACGCACGGCTGCACGCGGAGACACACCCGTTAGCACTGGAGGCAATAACAACGAACCACTACATGGACGACCTACTAGCGAGCTATGAAGACAAGTATCAAGCCAGACGAGCGGTCAACGAAATGAAAGAAGAACATGCGGCTGCAGGCTTCACACTACGAGGATGGAGCTCAAACGAAACAGACGTGCTAGAAGAAGTACCTGCGGACTTGAGAGCGACGACACCAGCCCAACTTGGAAAAGAAAACCAAGAGAACAAGATATTGGGCCTATACTGGAACGCTGAAAAGGACGAGCTGGGTTTCAATACATCAATGAACCGGGTCCCAGCTGATGTACGTGCACAGATCCGTGCACCAACTAAAAGAGAAGCACTTAGCGCGGTCATGTCAATATACGATCCGCTAGGACTACTTAGTCACTACACGATACGAGCGAAGATCATCTTGCAGAGTTTATGGCGCTTACAGATACCGTGGGACAAACCTATACCCGCAGAAGAGGGCGAGCTCTTCGCGGACTGGCTGCGACAACTGAACGAGATCGCAAGACTACGACTGAGCCGGTGGTACACCATGAAGAGCTACGCACGAATCGAGCTAGACGTTATCTGCGATGCGAGCGAACAAGCCTACGCTACCGTTGCCTACTGGCGAATCACACATTATGATGAAAAGATTAGCGTCGTCCTGGTGGCTGCCAAAGCCAAGGTGGCACCGCGACGCACACAGACGATTCCTCGTTTAGAACTTCAAGCTGCTGTGATTGGGGCTAGACTCGCAGACACGATTAAGAGAGAACATCGCATCGTGGTGACAAGAACAATCTATTGGGCAGACTCCTCGACGGTAGTACACTGGGTACGCAACGACGCACGACGCTACACGCCCTTTGTAGCGCATCGATTAAGCGAGATCGCCGAACTAACAAACAAAGAAGAGTGGAGGTGGTTGCCGACCGCAGAGAACGTAGCGGACGACGCCACCAGGTTCACCTGGTCTCCCATCGAACGGGGGGAGCGGTGGTTCCAGGGTCCCAGTTTCTTGCATATGCCGGAAGAGCAATGGCCGACTGAACAGGAGCATGAAGAAGAAGAGCCCGAAGTTCTCCTTACAATTGAGGCTGAAAAGACCAAGAATGAATGGTTACCAGACCCAACCCGATTTTCCAAATTTGAAACCCTAGTGAGAGCAGCGGCACGGGTCCTGGCCTTCATAGACATCTGTCGGCGAAAAGAAGAACGATTGGAATTGAAATATACATCGAAGAGGCAGAACGAGCCTTCATACGACAAGCACAGGAGGATAGCTTCGCCGAAGAACTCAATAGGATCACGAAAGCTCGTACTTTATCCAAAACGAGTCGAATATTTAAACTAGACCCAGTACTAGAAGAAGGAGTACTAAGGGTACGAGGTCGCATTGGAGCCGCAACCGCTCCCACCGAAGTGAAACGACCTATCATTCTGGATGGATGACATCACATCGCAAAGCTCATCGTGTCACGAGCACACTGCGCGGCCGGTCATGCAGGCAGAGAAAGAGTTATTAATGACCTCCGCCAACGATACTGGATTATACATCTAAGGCCGACGGTACGTGCTATAGAATATCGTTGTGCTCTCTGTCGAGTACGCCGTACCAGACCAAAGGTACCAGTCACGGGAGATCTACCTCGAGCAAGGTTAGAACCCTTTACACGTCCGTTCACAAACTGCGGAATCGATCTGTTTGGCCCTATGATTGTGAAGATCGGAAGACGTCGTGAGAAGAGGTGGGGCGCACTATTCACGTGCCTTACATCACGCGCCGTACACATCGAGCTCGTCGTATCTCTCACTACAGACTCTGCTATAATGGCTCTGCGAAGAATGGCAGCGCGGCGAGGGTGGCCACGACTAATATACTCTGACAACGCCACCAACTTCCGAGGGGCAGACAAGGAGCTGCGAGCCGCCTACAATGAGTGGTTACCTTTTCTACGAGAAGAAGCCTTGAAGCATAGGATGGTGTGGCGCTACATTCCGCCGGGCGCACCAAATCAAGGAGGCGCCTGGGAGCGACTGGTGCGATCGGTTAAGACTGCACTCTCCGCAACCCTGAACGAAAAAGTACCATCCGAGGAGGTCCTGAGTACTCTACTAGCCGAAGCGGAGTTCTCAGTGAACGCTCGACCTCTCACCCACGCCAGCGTGAGCCCATCAGACCCTGAAGCACTCACGCCCAACCACTTCCTGCTGGGGACGTCGGAGGGCCTACCTACAATAGGCCCCTGTAATGAAGCGGACCGGCGAGCTTGGCGTGCCAGCCAGGCGCTAGCAGATAACTTTTGGCAGCGATGGCTAAAAGAGTACCTACCAACGCTGGCACCCCGCGGCGAGTCGGCGAATACAACACGAAGACTGCGTGTCGGCGACATCGTGGTCGTGGTAGACCACACTCTGCCACGTAACGTCTGGCCTATGGGGAAAATAGAGAAGGCTTATGAAGGTCCGGACGGAGGAGTTCGAGTTGTCGACGTCAGAACAAGGACGGGAGTCTTCAGGAGACCTACCAGCAAGCTCGTCGTGCTGATAGAAGAGGAGGAGGCTACGCAGGCTGCGCCGGGGGGAGAGCTGTTAAGGACGCACGACATTAAACATTATAACATAATAATATGCAGAAAATAAGAAGCATAAAACATGAAAAGTATTTCATACAAAAAAGCAACGAGTGTCGTTCCGGGCTAGTCTCGCACGAGTCACCTCTATAAGGAACACTTTCAAGAATGTCAAGACCGAACCGTTTTTGTACGTAATGCGATTGGTTCGAATGCTAAAGCCGTGATTGGACGAATCCTACGCTCACACGTGATTGGTCAGTGTTTTCACCGCGAATCATATAAAAGGACGGCCAATTTGGACGACCAGCATTCCGAGTCTGATCTCCACTACGAGAACAAAGAAGAAAGAAGAAACTCTGGAAGAACCTCTGCAAGAAGAACCTCTGCAAGAATACTGGAAGAAATACTGCAAGAATATTTCAAGCTTTCTGCGATACGGGAGAATCAGAACCTATTTAGTGTTTACAGTCCACTATTATTGTAACTCAGATGAGACAGTTTTATTGATTAAAGTGTGTATTATTTTCGTTTGCGATTTAAATCGACGGTTTTATTAATCTCTCGTAGGGACGTAGGGACAGTCCCCTAGTAGCTATAACATCCCCGCCAGGCCATCGCAGCCGCGACCAACTGCCTGTTAGTCACGGTTACGTTGGAAACCTACGACGGTAACATCTTTGATCCTTGTAAGGATCATTAACATCTTAGGTCCTTTTAAGGATCGTCAGCTACATCCTTAGTGGATCTTCGCAGCCAGCGGGGGTCCGTTATATATATTTATAGGTGGTCCTTTGAGAACGGATCACCAACACATATTTTATACCACGATTTTATAATTGACCCTCAGTACCATTTGTAAAGTTGTGCCATAAAAATTATGGACATTGTGATATTGCTTTGTAATAGGATTGGAAGACAAACAAGCAGATAAACTTTTCTGACGGTACGAATACTACTTTAGAGTGTGCGTTACCCCATCAAGAAAGTAGCAACTAGAGTCATTTGAGTGGGACACATAATAATTGCTCAAGCTGCTGTATATGAGTGCCGAAAAAAAAAATTGTGCATGTTGTCATTTTAGAAATAAACGGATAAAACGATTACTGCTGGGGTATCGTCGCTGCAATAGGAAAATTCTATACGAATTATAGGAGAGTTGAAAATTGCGTAGAAGCAGAAAGCTTATATTATTTATGCAAATTTGTGCGCTAGAACTATAATTTCTGCGTCTTCAGGTTTTCGAGATATTTTCCTGCTGCGGCAACGTTTTGCAGAATCGCGTATCTCAAAGACTTAGTGTATGTGCGCCTGTAAAATAAACATGCACATTTATAACATACATACATACATACATGCGTTTTTGAATAATATGAATCACAGTTAAAAAACGGCGTCCCAACTTTGACGTCACCACACAAATAACTGGCTCAACCTAAGACGTTTAGGTATTAACCAAAAATTAGTGCGTTTAGTCAAATAATGTGTAACATAAATATTCAGTAACATACAATATTTTTTAAATCCAATTATGTCACAAACACGCACAAATTAAGAGCTATTTGTGCATGTTTATTCTACAGGCGCACATACAATAGTCTTTGAGATACGCGATTTTGCAAAACGTTACCGCAGCAGAAAACGCAAAATCTCGAAAACCTGAAGACGATACTTTTACCCGGGAATGTTGCTGTACGGCTCTCTACTGCGAGTGATATTATTAATTATGACCAATTCAAATTAATTTCGGGTAGGGATTCATGATCTTAACAATACCAGCTGCTATAATAACAATCTCATGTTCTGGTTGCTCGAGTAGGGTAGGGTAGGCGGTAGTGATGCACTATAAGCGGAACACCTTGGCAACGGGATAGTAAAGTGCCTTTGACATCTACGGTTTTTACAGGCTACGGTGCACTGTGTTTTTTCGACCAAAAAAAGTGACATCGTGAGTTTTAATCATAAAGTAATTGGCTATCATATTTGAAATGTAAGAGTAAAACTCCCAGATCTCAATCTCTAATGATTGATGATGATGTTTTTACAGAAATACAATTTGAAGATCATTTGACCTTTGTCATAAAATAATGAAAAATGTTATTTTAAAAAAAGTACATAATGCATAGCAAATTACAACAATAACAGGAGGATGGAATCATATTTAACGCATATTATTCCGGTATAATTTATAAAAAAACTTTATTAGATACGATATTAAAAACGGATTTTGTGATTTTATATATTTTTTTTTATTTCTAGGCTGAAATAGAATGTCTAACTAATACAGGAAGGTTCTTTTAGCTTAGGAGCATCCCTCATAAAAATCTCAGGTTTTAACTCTGCGGAAGTTTCAAGTAATATCCGAGGTCAAAATTCAAAAATTAGGCTTGTTATAAAGGTTACTTAAAAGGTTACGACAGATGATTATTTTTTATTATGTTATACTTTCAGCGGTCAGTAGAACATTATTTTAAAGTGAAATTATATCAAAACAAATGAAAAATGCGAAAGATGAGTGTCCAGAAGCTACCACAATATGGTGGACAAATATTTTAAAATCAAATAAATTATCAGTTATTTCTATTTATAACAAATTTATAAATTTATTTACTCATTTTTATGATACGATTTTATCACATTTTTTTGAACTACCTAACCAAGCCAGATATGAGAATAAAAGGCAAAACAAAGTTTCCGATGATCCCGTTTATACTTTAAACTACTACAGCATCCTAACTTTTTTAAAATAACATTTTTCATTATTTATGACAAAGATCTTCAAACTGTATTTCTGTAAAAACCATTAGAGATTGAGATCTGGGAGTTTGACTCTTATATTTCAAATAGAATAGCCAATCGCTTTATGATTAAAGCTCACGATGTCACTTTTTTCGGTCAAAAAAAACACTGTGCGGTGTTCTCTTACCATTAGGAGAGCCGTGTGCTTGTTCGATGTCTTATCACATAAAAAAAAGAAAGACTCCGTGAATAAATTTCTAGTAGGGAAATTTTAAAATCTATTTAAATATAATCATGTATGTTTTAAAATGTTAATTTTTCTTTTTTAACTTATCGTTGAATTTTCCTCTGCATATTTTCTATTTTTCAAAATACAAAATCGTTTTACACATAATATGTGAAATACACTGTTAACAATATATATTTTGTTAGAACTGCGGTGAGTTTCACATTTTTCCAAAAAATTAAAATTTACAATGTCAAACACTTTTTCTATTATTTTCATTTTAATATTTTTTTCATGGCTACATAAATTTAACTCGTTGTTTATTAATGTAGCACACTTCTCTACACACATAACTAAAGGCTTTGAAGCATATTTCAAACTATTTTTTAATTGATTGTATTCTTTGTACGAAATGTAGCTGTGTAATGCATCTTGACTTTCTTTTACTGTTAATATCTCTTTACAATTTACACAGTCTACATTATATCGTTTTATTAAAAACCCACAGACATATGCACATGCTTGCATTTCCCCACTATCCTCACAGATGCTTTCTTCCAAACTCATTTCTGTGGTTAAAAGCATCTGTGAAACAAGTTCTTGACCTAAATTTTGTTCTGAGCATATGTCTGCGGAGTATGGGTTTAAAAACGTAAAAAGTTTAATTAAAATTAAACTTTTGAAATTGTCTACAATCGCATTATTTTCATCTTTTTGGCAATTCCCGTCGGATGAGAGTGCTAAATTAGAAATGATAGCGGTTTACGCCCCCTACAGTCAGCCCGGCTACATTAAATTCAGGTCTAGTGCTACTCGAATAAATTGACCTCACCTGACATTCAGGGTTACCCCCTCTTAGCCGCGCAACATGACCGTGTTCTATGGGTAGACGCCTAAATGGCGCTATGCGTCAACACTGTGTGCAAGAATGTTAAGTACGTCGACCGTCGTCTATATTTTCCTTTTTTCGTCTTACCATCAGGAGAGCCTTGAGTTCGTTTGGTATATTTTCTCTTAAAAACATAAAAAAATGTCTCCTATTGATTTTTCAGAGGGAAACCTGAAATGTTAAGTTTACACAATGCTGCAGATTTTTTACAACATTAAAACATATTGAACTAAATAAGACAAACTAAACCCTTTCATTCAATACCAAGAGTAAACTTTTATAAATATTCAAAGGAAATTTTGCCGAATTCTTGGAAAATCTATGCATTGCTATTGCACCATAGAAATAGGACTTAGAGGTCAATGTATTGCACTGATGCTAGTGTTGAAATTACAGATTAATAAATATGTGTTGGAATGACAAGTGGTTTTGTGTTTTATGAAGTACGTCTACCTAAAGTAGAATATCTATTGTTTCGTTCTCTTTAAATCTATGAAATCAGTTATCGGTTCCTTAAAAGTAATTCCATGATACTTTTTTTAAAACTAGGATCATCTTTACAATTTTTTTAAGATAAAAGATACCATCACTAATGAATAATTACCTTCGCAAAATATGTAACGTTCTAAGTTTGACACGAGCTATTTACTAATAAGCTGTCGTCTTCATTTTCCTTGCTTCCCTTTTGCGATCACATTGGCCTATTTATTTACAATATTTAATTGGTATGTGGTTACGGTTTAGTAAATATTCATAGCTTGGATTTGAATTTATATTCATTATTTCAAATACAAAACGTAAATAAATATATGGCAACCCTAAACATCAATCAAACAACGTCAACGGTTCATGTTCATGTATTTTTAAATTTGGAAAGTTATTGTTTAATGTTTCATTAATTTTTAACTTAAAATTATTTTCATTATGGAAAATTTATTACAGCCAGTGATCGACAGTTATCCAAAATACATAATAGAGAAGCAAATAAGTCCTAGCTATGTCGAAATATATTCTAAAAATAAGAGAGAAATCGTAATAGTATTTACGAAGGTAAGTTCTAAACTAAAACGTTAAATAAGCTTTACTGCTTTGTTTTTCTCGCCTTTTTTGTTGATTTGACCTGATTCATTTTATTTTTCAGAATAAACAGAGTGTTATTACAGTTGATAACGTAGAGAAAAACAAAAATGATTCAGGTAAGTGTGTTTAAAGTTAAGTACATAATTTTCTCTAAGTTTTTATTTCACTTAATATTATTATTTTATTCAGAATTATTCGTTCTACGACTTTCCGTAATTCCTTAACAAATGGATTTACCAAAATTTCGTTATGTGAGAGTGGAAATTACCAATTATATTAAAATTAACAATTAAATATATTTATTGTTAACAAGTTTAACTACTTACATATTTTACATAAAATGAGTTATCTATTTATTTAATTCAATGTTTACCTAAATTCATGCTAATGATTGTTATAAAATATCCTGTTTATTGTCTATATTTAAGAATAAATTAGAATACATAAATCAATAGGAATTCCATAAAAGCCAAACCATATTTTTTTTATTGTTGCCTTTTTATTGGTAAGGGTGCCGTAATAAAGAAACTGTACCTGAAGACTAAAATGAGTATAACTTAAAAATACAAATTTAAAAAGTTATTTTATTAAAATCTATTAAATACAAGTAAACATCTTTAATTAAAAAATATCACAAGTTTATATTGAGTGTCTGTGCAGTATACTTTTTATCAGGCAATTGAAAAAACATAATTACTTTTTGATGTTGTCCAACACTAGACCTCTAGATTACAGAGGTGTAGAATGAATTGCTAGATATTTTAATACACATTGCTTGATATAATGATTTGTACTAAGTTTTATTCCTTCGTGTTTCTGTAGGGCTGGAAAAGAATGTAATAAACCATTGATTTGTATTTAATATAATATGGTATAAATTAAGTTGTATTTAAATTACAGAAGAATTTGAATTAACTGGCTCTCCTTTGAAGTTGGATTTAAGTCTGCATACATTATTAGATGACACATTTGCTTCTGATGAACCACAAATTTGGAGAAAAGATGAAGTTTTGCATGCTCCGATAGATATTGAGAAAGCTAGGTTTGTACACATTCTTTACTTAAGATATGTTCCCCATTGTTTTTTTATTCTCTAACATATCTGTGGTTACTGTGTCTTCACATACAAGCAGTGATGGTTTTGGAAAAAAAATGTAATCTTTTCAGTACATTCAGTAACTAATTTATATTACTATGGTCTGAAAGTCTCTTCATGCTATTTAAAATCTGTTCATTTTGTTTTATTCTGGGAGTGTTTAGTTTATTATTGATACAGTGATGCAGGCAGGATTAAGACAGGCTTAATCATTTTTATATTTATTTTTTTAATTTTTCCCGTGTTGGTCTATGCTCCTTTGTAGAAAAGGCTATCTGCCTTCCTTGCCAGTCAGCTCGTAAAAAGCAAGCATAGGCTCACCGTCACTTACACCGTGACATCTGACTAGGTGGTAGAGCTTAGCAGCAACTTGCCCAGATTGGTTCCACCTCTTTACCTATTCCTGCCGTACCTGTTTCGGTTCAGAGGGCAAGGTAGCCGGTAAACTTACTTGCTCGAGGCCTAACATCCCGACCTCAGGTTGGCAACGCACCATTACCATCTTTGGTGTCTCTAGGCGTCGTGGATTTCTTACCAACAGGAAATAAGTCTGCTTCTTTGCTTTCCTATAACATAAAAAATTAATAATAAATGTTAAATTCTTTAAAAAAAAACGAGAATTTCAAGTCTTTACACACATTATTAATTCAAAATAGAGTTTTAGCAAACATCAAACAATGCAGTGTGAGATAATATATATATATTTTATGTAATTACAGGGAAATATGTAATGTATTTAATAAATCTCTTGGAAAAATAAACAAAAATGATGCTATCCCTATGTGGGTTCTTTGCAAATCTAATGATGATGATAAGCCACTATTAATAACTACTCACTCTGATGAGGATCACTTTGGAAGGGGGATAGTTACATTTCAGGGCTCTTCTGCTCTAGAAGAAATTGATGTAGAGAATTTAATAAAAGATTTTGCTGATTTAGAGGATATTTCTGAGGAAATGGTGAGCATTTTATTTGTTAATTTATATCTGTAACTTTGTCTTGGTCCAGATCTTCTTTGTAGAATAGACCATTTTCCTTCCAACATGGCATCTTATAAGAGGCAAGCAGAGGCGAAACCCATAAAGACCAGTGGCCAGCAACTTGCTCCGTTCCCTATTCCTGCCACCATAACGATATTGGTAGGGTAGCCTTTAGATGCGGCTGCAGGTTAAAGATGCACTTACAATATCTATGGTCCTATTGGCAGCGATTATTTCTTACAATCAGGGGAGACTTTTGCTTGTTTATTATCTTTTGTCATAAATAAAATTTGACTTAGCTCTGTTTTCCTATTCTTTAAATGTTATTACATTACTCAAAGATACTAATATCTAAATGTTCAGCCTTCATCACACAAATGCCGAACCCCATCGGGAATCAATCAAAGCCAGTTGCAATTGGTCAGTGGCATTAGACTTGTTGCTAACTCCTTAACCAATAATGTAGTTCAAACTTTTTGTCCAAGTAAATAAATATTTTTCTTAAACACATTTACAGGTAACAGTGAAGGTAGATTCAAGGCTACCAATATCAGGTGTTACATATGGTACCTGTACTGTAGAAGAACAATTGAATGCACCGTTTGGAGGAGTAACAGAGCTGTTCTGTGAATGGGATTCAAGAACTCTCCTTACACCATTTATTAGCTGTAAAGTTATTCTTGTAAGTACATATTTTGTCATATTGTCATCTTAAATGCTATTCATTCATAAGGATCCATAATTGCAGGCTTAAATAAATAAGAATTCCTGGACAAGTTACACAAATTGAATCTAACCCCAAAGTAAGCAAATTATATGTTTGTGTATGGGTGCTAGTCAACGATACTAATACATAGAAATACTTAAATAGATACCAGAATAAATTCAATAAACACCCAGTCCCTATAATGCAGACATCTAAATATTCATCAAACAAATGACTGCCCCTGTCAGGAATGGATCCCCAGCCTCATGGTGATCGGTGTAGTTAGGCATTTACACTAGCCACTCAACCAGTAAGGCATTCAAATACAGGAGTAATCTACTGTTTCTTACTAAAAGCTAGTCTTGCAATGACTTGTCTGGGTGCAATGCATATTAATTTTGCTAGCACTGTACTGTCAATTGGTTGATTGGTTTTATGCAAAGCAAATAATATAATGCTTATGATTTGCAAGTAAATAAATATTCCTGGACAAGTTACACAACTTGAAAATAGATACCAGAATATATTTAATAAACACCCAGACCTGGAAATGCAGACATCTAAATGTTCATAACACAAATGCCTGCCCCGTCGAGAACTAAACTCGAGCCTCTCAGTTGGTTGTTGTAGTTTATTGCGTATGCTAGCCACAACAACATTTCTAGTAAATTCTGTTGCATTTTTTCATCCTATATACATCTTTGTCCTACACAGAAGATTGTGACACCAATTCTGTGAAGATGAGCTGACTGTAAAGAGCTCAGACTACTTTACTTACTCAAGATACCTTCCATATAGTAATACTATGATAATATGTTATACCACTTCCATGATACTACTAGATAACTAACTTATTTAGATCTTGACTCAGTACTTTTAAGATACTTTTGTTATTCCTATTTTTCCTAGCATAGCTTCCATAAATTGTGTAGGTATGTTCTGAAAAGTTTGCTTTGTTTTATTTATGGTTTATGTGTATGTTTCTTCTTAACCAGGAAAAACTGATTGAATGGTATGGGTATCATTGATCCTGCTTGAATTTTGTTTTGCTTCATACTTATATTTGACTACACGAAAACTCAAGTTCGAATTCTGAGTTGAGATCTAAAAAATGTGCATTTTCAATTTTCTAATAAAAAAAATGTTGTCTGGGATTAGATAAGTAGCCAGTGTTCAATAGGTTTGCCACAAATCAAATTGTGGGACTAAGTTCGGCTAATTGCAGGTGCCTTGGCTATATTTTTGCTAGCTTCTTTGGTGATACAGGTGTAAAAGTATTTACTTTTTTAATTTTTATAGGAGCAAGATGTAACAATAGGTCATTTAGCAAGCCCTTGCAATATGATGTGGAAGTCAGTATCCTCACTCCATACCATCAATCAACTGCTCGTGGACATGACTGCAGCTGGATTGAATACTGTCAACTTGGAAACCATAGGCATTAGGTATTTGTCCTCCTTAAAAAATTTACTTACTACTACTACTACCAACTACTACTACTACCCACTACTAATACTACTACCCACTACTACTACTATCTACTACTACTATCTACGACTACTACTACCACCACTACTACTACTACTACTACCTACTACTACTACCTACTCCTACTACCTACTCCTACTACCTACTACTACTACTACTACTACTACTACTACTACCTACTACTACTACTACTACTTACTACATATTTTTTTAATAGATACATAGTCAAGCATGAATTTCCTGATGGAAAGAAATATTGTAAAGTATAGATTTTATTTTACTTTGTTTATGTTTTGGCCAGAGAAAATCGTATCTTGATCTGTTATTTTACATATTTTTTTAAGTGGAAAGACAGCCAACAAGCACAGACTCTGATGGTAATTGTTGTGACTTAGAGAAACCAAATATGTTTGTTGTGTGTTGTCTTGTGGCCGGGATGTTAAGCCTATTGTGAAAGTTTAGAGGCTATCACTATTCTTCAGACTTCAGATTATGTCAACAGGAATAGGTACGATGGTGCATACCTGGTAGGGGAACCTTACCTAATCTTAAAAGGTCAATTACTGCACAGTACTTTAACGCCAGTGAACTTGCTGCTAATGACCTATTTAACCTATTCTCGACTCTTAAGATCTGCCTGGCAGAGAGGTAGATGGTCAATTTTACTTAGCGGACATGGACCAACTCAAAGCCTTTCTAAATAAAAATAAAGATGCAAACACTGACATTTAAGCTACAGGACAATTTAAAGCCACTAAGGCGATAATGCCAATCTGAGCGAGTCACTTCAAGACTGTATTCACCATCACTGTGTTAGTGACAAATTATGTTGCACCTTGCCTAGTCTGCCTCTATTTTTCATCTTGTTATTAACATAGGGTATTATGAAAAAAGCAATAGAAATAGATATCATTTAGTGTCTTTTTTTGTATTAACATCCAATGACATATTTTTAACCCCTGACGGAAAAAAAGGGTATTATAATGTTGACTTGTCATCTGTGTGTGTACCTGTTTGTGATGGTTTTTATATATATATTAGCTATTGTAACGAAGT
>NJDD01002131.1:245330-255732 GCA_002245505.1 Calephelis nemesis
AAAAAGATGAAAATTTTTCTAAGTCCGGCCGCCTCAGCGCCCCGTTTCCTACACAGTGACCCGAAAAACAGTTCAATATAATGCAATATATTTAAATTAGGTAGGTATTTTGTTTTATATTGAGCTTTTTTGTCCCTTCTCTAAGATCAGTTTAAATTGATAGAGCACAGTTTGCAGTATCGTCGTATCGCCTCTGTGGTCTAGCGACTCGGTGTTAGACTTTTCTTAATGAAACTTTGTTTGTCATCATGCCACTGCTGGACATAGGCCTCCCCCAAAAAGCGCCACAAGTCACGGTCACCAGCCGCTTGAATCCAGTGACTCCCGGCGACTTTGATCAGGTAGGTCATCAGTCCATCGGGTGGGAGGTCGTCCAACACTACATCCTCCGGTGCGGGGCCGCCACTCGAGAACTTTTCTTCCCCAGCGGTTGTCGGTTCTGCGAGCAATGTGGCCTGCCCATTGCCACTTCAGCTTGCTTGCACACACCGATGTTTTCGGAATTTTAATGTTTGTAGAATTTAACGTCACTATTTTCATATTCATTAGAAAACTAATCGTTTGATTTGTACTTTATTTACAGATTGTGAAACTGCAGAAGAACTGATTACACTTCTAATAGAAGCATTGAAATTCATATCGTCAGGAAAAGTTAGACCTTTTGTAAGTTATAGATTTTTTTTGAATAAGTGTCTTATGCAACTCACATGTTGGCCCGATTATTGAAATTATTTCCCTATTTATGTGTTAAAAAACGCTCTATGTTGCAAAAAATATATTTGCGATAACCCATAATTCTTAAATAATTATATTTTCAACAATCAATTAATAACGTCATAAATTTTTGGTGTTTTTAAAACTTATGAAATGATATCATATAAGTTTTATTGGGAGTTAACGACTCTTGGATGTAATACTTCTTTAGGCGCGTTATAAAAAATTGAATGAGAAAAAAAATGACAGCGAAATTTTAAGATCCGTCACACAAAAGTAACATCGTGAAGTTGCCTGCTTTAGAAACATGTTTCTACATTCACACACGTTTTAGTTATATACAAGTGCGATTTATATATTTTTCGTTACAGTTTTTATTATTTTGTCAAGTTGGTATAACTTCGCGCGTACATATAAGTACCTACACGTACCCATTTTTTTATATTGCTAGGCAGATCAAATTCCAAATATATACAAAAGATAACGCCACTGTGTCTGTGGTTTAGCGGCCATGTTATTTTAATGTTTAAACCAATAAAAATAAGTAAAAAATACCCATTTATAATTTTTTTTGCTTTTTCTGTGAGATTATTCTCAACAGAATGGTGCTCCTTTGAATGAATCGCCTTGAACCCCGCTGCAACTGCTCCAAATGACTTATATATTTTATCATTGTTCTGAAATGAATAAATTATCATTTAACTGTTTATTTAAGGGTTTAATTAAAGTATAATTTACCTTACTTGTATTCTTACAGATAGATGTTAACAACAAGAGCTTCCTGTCCAAATTGGTTTTGAAACTTTCAAGAGGTCATTCACAAACGTCAAAAGTATTGAAGAATCTCCGTGCAAGCCCCCCACAAGCATTATCCCTGGTTGCTCAGGTCGGCGTGGAGAAAACTATGTGGGAGTACACTCGGGTCATGTCGCTTCTGGAACAATCCTTCTTTATAGCTGGAGTGTGGAATGCAGATGTGCGGTATGTTATATTCCTTTTAGAACGACCATTGTGTAGCTCAAATGGTTAAAGCATTCGGCATTAATAAACGTAAACTGTGCAGATCAGTTGTCACAAATACAACTTTGGCTTTTCAAATAATGTACTTTTACTAATGTTTTAAAAGTAGTCAAAGTTTGTGCGAGTCTTATATTAGTTGGTAAATTATTCCACAACTTAACAGCTTTTACGAAAAAGGAGCACCCATAAAAATGTGTGCGATGTAGAGATTTGATTTTGAGCAGAACATAATTCTTTAACATCATACTTGAAAAAATGGAATCTATCTTTTAAGTATGTTGGGGATTTAAGGTCAAATAGCACACAGTATAACAGAGAGAGAACATGAGCATTACGACGAAGTTCAATAGGAAGCCACTTTAACTGCAGTCGAAATTTTGACACATGATCATACTTATGCAAAACAAACATGAATCTGATACATATATTCTGCAGACGTTCTAGTTTATTTAATTGATCTTTTCTAAGATCCATAAACGTAATCTAGCAAAGGGAGAACTAATGACTCCGCAAGAGAAATTTAGTAGGAATGGGCAAGATATTGTTCAGTTTCATGAGCTCCAGGAAGCCTATAAATTTTTACTAATTTCTTTCATTCGAAAATCCCAAGATATCTTTATATATATAATTCTGTGAGTGTGTATGGCAATGAACTCCTTCTAGACGACTGGACCGATGTCGATGAAACTTTTTGTATGTGTTCTAGGGAATTCGAGAATGGTTTAGATTCACAATTTGGTCCACTTGAAAATGTTTTTTTAATTCATTTTTTAATAATAAGTAGTTGTTGATTTTAGAATGTTTCACATGGGATCCGACAGACTGCGCTACTGTCTAAGCATTAATGTCAAGCGATACGAAGTTTGCTGGGTCAGCTAGTAATATTATATTATCAAGATAGGTACCCAATTTTTTGACGTACTTACATACAATCCCGAGCAACATTTATTTATTAGAAAATTGGAAAAACCACATTTTAGTTTTATTGCCCGACCCGGGAATCGAACCCGGGACCTCGTGAAGTAAAGTGCAACACCTAAATCACTACATCACAGAGGCGACAACATTTACTTTTTTACTTTTGTGTGCTTCAATTTTGCAATGCCTGGATTTTTTCTATTTTGTAATAGGTCCAACTACGCATTGTACAGCCTATGATGTTTAATTTCATGTTTTCAGATCACACGAGTCAATAGAACAAATAAATCAGACCATTCACGACATGACCATGGGCGGTGACTTCACTCTCAATCCTTTCGAAAGTTTGAGCACCGCTGAAAACTCCATAAGACTGGACTCTGAATCGTTTTGTATTGAAGATGCTAATGAACTATCTGTCGACGACTTTGCCTCTTTTAAGAAGCATGGCCTTGTTAGCGAAAAGAAAGATGTTAATGAGGTAAGGAAACGTTTTCTGGTTTTGTTAAACTAAAATAACTGTCTGTCCTAGATTCTTAAAGAATTCTGGCATCTCGAAGAATTTATGAAGATAGTTGGGTGATCAAGAAAGTTCTTGAGAGAATTGTTGTGACCTGACCCATCCTGACTAAGTGAGGCGTATACAGTTGGACAACTAAGGAATTCCTATATTCAATAATGAAATATTAGAAAATATTTTTTAAGGCAAAAGGCAGCGAAAATTGCGCAGCACTACTGATAGAGATAAACTGTGGCATTGATACCACAGATATTTTAGATGTGTACCTTCAGAGTCTACCGGCTACCCTACCATCCAGATCTGAACCAGACAATGTCATTATGGCTACAAAGATATTGATGGCAGTGCATTTCTGACCAGGCAAGTTGCTACACAGCATAAGATTTTAAACTTAAATCGTCGCGTATTATTAACATTTTTAATTATTTATTCGGGATACTCACGATCTCCTTGTATTTTATTAGTTGATATTTCGGCCTAGTTGCATAGGTCGTGGTCACGACTGGACCAAATATAAGGAAGGGGGGAAAATATCGTGAGTATCCCGTATAAATAACTAAAAATGCTACACAGCGTTCTACCAATAGCAGTATTTTTGGTAATGGCCATTTAACATTCGCTCGTTTCTTACGGGCTGGCAGGTAGAACAGCAGATGATTAATTCAACACAGATAACCTGAACCAATACACACAGTAGTTATACACTCTGCACAGAAGCCTCCACCAGTATATAGTATGTTAGCGTTTGTATATGTGTGTATGTTTTAAGGGCTTGAACACAAAACTGCGATACGAGTTGATTATGAATCCGGATATTTTTTTTTTAATCTTCATTCCTAGTGTCCCAAAGAAAAGGGCGCTCCTCAATCAGTGATATTAAGAAACTAACGTCGGACTCTGCAATTTTTTTACATTAAAGTACACTTCAAAAAGTATATAAATACTACGTAATAAGAAGCGGGACTTCCATAGATACATAGCAAACCCGAATTTGTATAAAGTTTACTTGAAAAAGTATAACCCGTATAATTTGAAAGAAGTCTAAAGGCATTCAGATATAAGGCAACTAGTGTCAAATGATTTGGGCGAATAAAAAACATAGCAAACTTAATTTTATGTTTTTTGATATGAAAGTTGCGCTAAACTGGTACACTTGCCCAGTCGCAGTCTCAGAGCGAACTAAACATAGCATGGTCGACAAGTGTGACGGAACATCGCAGAAATGCGAATCAGTTCGTATGTTCTTGCGATGCATCATGCGAGGTCGCAGGTTTTTTCGATCGTAGTTTTGAGACGTCGCATCGTAGTTTTTTCTCATCTCGTTTTCCGTCGGGGGCTTAAAAATGACAAAATGAGATTAGTATTAGCAATGTAAATAATTGATTGTAAGAGGTTGAATGTTTACCCTGATAAAATCAAATGAACATAAAAAGCATCTTCACGCCCATATCCCCGAAGAGGTAGGCAGAGGCACAACCAGGGTACCCGCGACTAGCCGAAGTTAGTCCCACAATGTGATAGGTGGCAAGCCTATTGCCAACCGGGCACATTTCCAATCCCGAGCAACATTTTTTTTTAATTAGAAAATGGGAAAAACTCAATTTTCTTTTTGTTGTCCGACCCGGGATTCAAACCCGGGACCTCATTCAATCAAGTCCAACAACTATACCTAGACCACAGAGGCGATCAAATAAACATGATTGAAAAAAATTATTGAATTTAAATTATTTTCATATCATTTTGTTAAGGCACTATCATTGTGTAACACCCTTATTTATATGTTTAATAATAGTTTTGAAAACTATATTTCAGGTGCCGTTAATAGCAGATGAAATAGACATCAGCGGATGGAAGAGTCTTCTAATGAAATTCGCCCAAGTCCACGTCTGCTTAGAACATTTGTATCGTGCAGAGAATTGCTTGAGACTGGATTTTGGTAAGTATATTTATTTTCAAAATCAAAATATATTTATTCACGTAGATCTATACAAAGATTCTTGTGACGCGTCTATATAATTCTAAAAACTACCACCGGATCGGAACACGGCCACACACTGAGAAGATCGGGCGAAAGAAACTCAGCTTGTCTTTTTTTTATGGATATAATTTACAAAAGTATATTACATATTATTAATTTGTAGAGATTATATGAGGAGCAATTAATCCCAAGCATTTCTGTCTTCTAAATATTCTGAAATACTATAATAACCTTTACCATACAACTTAAGTTTAATACATTTTTTTAATTTATTTAATGGTAAGTCTTTAATATTCTCGGGAAGTTTATTGTAAAAACGTATGCGTAAAAAACGTATTGACCCATGAAATACCCATTGCAACCGAATATGGCAAATATATTATCTGAATGAGCAACGTGTCAACAGTAATTGTTTTAAAGCAAATAGACAAGAAAGACACAACCGAGGAGCTTGGATGAATAAATTCTCCGTGCTGCTCCGGGTCCCCCGTGCAGAAAAGACAATCCTGCCTCCTTGCCAGACAGTTCGTAAGGGCAAATGTTAAATGGATTGTCACCAACAAGAATACTCATGGCAGATTGCTGTGCAGTTCCTTGCCGGGCTGGGATTTAACTTGTCCTTTAGGATCTCCTCGCGAATGTTAAATTTTTTTAATTGGCAAAAAACCAACCGTGGCCCATAGACACCATAGACGTTATAGGTGGGTCGCTGTTTATGACCGAACTGTTGGAGCTGCTAGGTAGAGTCGTGTGTTTGCTCACGATCTTATTTTATAAAAACACAAATTATGCACCAACAATAATAATATTCGATGATATCATTCTTATATTTATTATTATACTAGCTGAGCCAGCAGAAGATGTACAGCTACTTTTTTTTAAGTATGTGATTTTAGTAAAAAAATTTGGGGTGCTTGAAACTTGAGGGTATGAAAAATAGTTGTTATATATATGTTATATATATAATATGCTCACAAAATTTCATGAGAATCGGTTCAGCCGTTTCGGAGGAGATTGATCACCGTGACACGAGAATTTTATATATTAGATTTAACACAAAGGCGGCCTTATTACTTTATTACCTCTTTCAGGCAACCTTTGCTAAACATTTATAAATGTAATTATTTATTTCTTCCAGCCCAACTCAAACCCATTGCGTCACGTTTGCTGGAATACTACGTGTCTGAGAAGTCTCCTGTCAAAACTGTGGGCCAGTTGATGAGTGATCCAGTACAAAGGGTCAGCTTGCCAATAGCTAATAGTGTTGTTCGGGATCAGATCAAGTTAGTATTCTTGCCCAGAATCAATGTATTCTTATCCCAAAGTAAAATTAAGTTTTGACGAACAAAAATATTTGGGTAAGGTATTTAGGATAAATAAATATTTCTGGACAAGTTACACAAATTGAATCTAACCCTAAAGTAAGCAAATTACATGCTTTTGTTATGGGTGTTAGTCAACAATACCAATACATAGAAATACCTACATATATATATCAGAATAAATTTAATGAACACCCAGACCCGGAAATGCAGAAATCTAAATCTAATCTAGTAGTCAATCTAGTTTAGATGTTTTGTCAGTCATAGTTTGCAAGCACTTGTAATCAGTCAAAGTTAAAAACATTTCAACTATTGGCAGAATAAAAAGTGCAATTAGAATCTTAGTCATTGTCAAAATCGAGTAGTACTGTTATTTTTTTAGTGACATTATTTAACAAAAATACGCGCCTTTTATAGATACTAGTTGTGCATTACAAAACAATACTGTATCTTAAATAACAATTCCTCTTGTCTAATTTCTGCTAACCACGAATTTACCGGAATTTTATACAAAATCTGTAACACGACAGTGGCGAGAACTGATGTGATGGCGGTAGTGCCAACACCGGCGAGTCACACGTAACTCATGTTTAAATGTTTCTTCTTTATATTGTAGGTTTTATCTTATTCCATCGTTTGATTTAAATTTTTCATTTTGAAGAAAGAAATGCAAGTTTTAATAGGCCTTTTCATCACAAAATTTTTTTGTGCGCATACGTCAGAATCAGCCACCTTTTTCGTACTGTTTTTTGTAAACAATCATGCTAAATTGTCCGCTATCCGTGTATTAAAAATTAAAATATAAATCAAAGTTGATTAATTATAAAAAAAGTGAAAAAAAAAGTAGTAAGTCAAAATAATCGGAAAAAAATTTTTGTACTCTATTATAATTATGTTGTCTGTACGAAAAGGAACAACAAAACGGTGTTGTTATGGAGTATGTAAAAGTGATACACGATACAAATAATTTAAAACCAATAGATTCTATTTTATATTTTTTTTCTTATAGACATCAGTGTCTTATGGAGAGGTTCACAACGTAATTGATGATAATACTTGTTTCATAAATAATAAATAGTTAACTTCGTTAATCGTTAATCCGCTACAAAAAAAAATTAGCTTCGTTAAACGTTAAAGCGTTACATTTCGGAAGAATTAACGCAAGTTAACGTTAATCCGTTAATATGTGTAAAATTACATTTTTATAACGTTGCGTAAGTGAAATTATAAAACTGGTTGGTTTAGGTTCTGAAAGTTAACAGGTTAGTAATAAAAAAATAGTTGTATAATTCAAATGTGTAATTTAATCGTCGGGCATAAGATGCATATTCCCCTTCATGAACATTAACATGTTGAAAGTTCTCGTCTGAAAGCGAGGCTCGTTTTGGTGTTAAAATGTCTTTACCCTTGGAAAACAGACGTTCAACTGCGGCGCTTGAGGGTATAGCAGTATTGTATTTAATAAATAGATTTATGTATATCTGTCCCCCGAGAAATGCAGCATCGTTGAACGATTCTTTTGATTTCATGTCCAGCCACATCTCAACGAGACTTTGCGCTTTACTCTTTACAGAGTTGGAGCTCTTTGGTTTTTCTATAGACTGAGTGACAGAATTAAAAAAGTCTTTGCCTTGCCCCGGTTAGAGCCAGCCTTAACAATCCCTTCAATCTGTACGTACCTACTGTGACTCATATATCCTTCTTACATATTGTTTCAAATTATTCAGGCTTAATACATGAACTTTTATTTTGGTGTCTTTCGGCAAGCATCGCTTACACGCAAAAAGTATTTGCTGCCCCGATCTGGATACAAATTCCACATACACAGTCAAATGTGGCCATGGATTCTCATAAAGACCGCTGGAATCTGATTCCATGTCTTCCATGATATGGTTTTAATTACTACACTGCACACTACACTTTTTCTACTAAATTACATTCACTCTTCTTTACCAACACGCAAATGATAACTGACAGTAATTTATAATAACAACAAACAAAACATTCGTCACTCTAAGCACTGGCGCTAAGTAGGTACCTAATGAAATGATCAAGCGAAAAAATATCTTCGCAGTTTTCTTACTCGCACGTGCCGGCAAAATATATCTTTTTTTTATATTATAGAAAGGCAAACAAGCAGACGGATTTCCTGATGGTAAGAAATTCACGCCGCCTAGAGACACCAAAGATGGTAATGGTGCGTTGCCAACCTGAGGTCAGGATATTAGGCCTCGAGCAAAAGTAAGTTTACCGGCTACCTTACCCTACGAACCGGAACACGTCATGAAGTTATGGCGGCAGGAATAGGTTAGGCGATGGTACCAATCCGGGCGAGTCGCTGCGAAACTCTACCACCTAGTCAGATGGCATGGTATAGTGGTGATAAGCCTATGCTCGCCTTTTACGAGCTGCCTGGCAAGAAAGGCAGATGGTCTATTTTGCAAAGGAGCCCGGACCAACACGGGGGAAATCTAGTTTTGTTTTTGTTTCACGCGCTAACACGCGCCGCCCGGCACTTGTCGTTCGCTTCATACTTGTCTGAACCGGTTTTTTGCCCCACGCCGCGGTGCCGTGCGCAAAATAGTAGGCATTAGATTAACGATTAACGGACTTCTGCAGATTAACGGAAGTTAACGTGTCCGTTAACATTTTTAAAAGTTAACTTAAAAGTTAATTCGTTAATCAAAATGTTAACTTCGTTAATTAACTATTAACGGATTAACGAGCTAATGCCCAGCTATGACAAATATTACCAGATCAAACGTCAGACATAAGTATGACTCTTGGAGATATAAACCCTGAAGAAACTAGGAAGCATACAAGAGCAATAGAAATTCAGACAGATTCGATAAAGATGCGTAATAAATTTATTCAGGTTAAGTTACAAAAAAATTCAGCCATGGAAAAATTTATTATCTCTATTCGCAGTGATGAAAAAAGATGCATATTTTATTCAAGTCTTTTTTTTCCTTTTGGCGGACGCCCATGACATTTTAGCCACCTTTTCAATTGTTCACAATTATGAGCTTCAACTGAATCATAAATAAGTGAAGCACAATCGAAGGTTTTTTCCAATAATTTATTTCTTTGTGGAGATAATAGCCCAGCCATTGTTGATTAAAACAGTACGAATTTTTTTAATTACCGCCGTTTCGACATGGCGGCTACGCATGCGCTCATCTGACGATGAAAAGGCCTATTGCGAATTAATTACGCTTTTTATTTAAAACACCATCTTTCTGTTTATATCGGTATCATCTAAAGTTTTACAACTTTGAGGTTAGATTTTATACATAAAATTAGATTTTTTGAAGTATATAGCTAGATGGCGCTTTATTCCAAGGCGATCTGCTTTTTAACCAAAGGCGCTGTCCTGAAGGTGTTAATATTTAAATACTATTTCTCCTTTTCGTTTTTGTATGTTAAAGGTCAGCGAACAAGCACACGGGTCCCCTGATGACATGAGACAACCTTGGCCTATAGACACCAAAGATGTTACAGGTGTGTTTACTGTCCTGAGGCCGTGATGTTAGACCTATTATGTAAGTGGAATGGCTACCCTACGCTCCGAATTGGAACACGACTGTCATTATGGGTCATGATGGATGAGTCGAATAGGGGTTGGATCCCTACCCGGGTAAGTTGCTGTATAGTAAGTAATCTACCACCAATGGTCTTGTTGGTAATAAGCTGCCTGGCAGATAGGCAGATGATCTATTCTACACAGCGTACCCAGATCAACGCACGTACACCATATAGGTATAATAATATTAATACATGAAGCAAAAACTTGGGACTCCTTTTTACGAAAATTTCCCTGAAGGAAGTCTATGAAATTTGACATACTTATAGTTATGAGAAGTGCAGAAAGCTAATATTTTTAAATAAAATTCTTATAAAGCCATTAAATCAAAAATAAATCATTACTTA
>NJDD01002131.1:255944-268883 GCA_002245505.1 Calephelis nemesis
TATAAAGCCATTAAATCAAAAATAAATCATTAGATATACTACCACACATTTGACACACACAAATAAAAATATTGATAACAATAAAAGATCACAGATGGCGTACAAAGTATATGTAACTATGTTGCACGGTGTTATGTTTGTAACGCTGGTTAATAATTTGGGAATATTTTTCAGAAAGCCTGCATTGTGGTACCGGATGGAGTTAAATAAAAAAGACAATACAAACAAAGTTTCTGATAGAGAGTGTAAAATGGTGTATGTTTTCTCCCAACAGCCAGTATTTCCGCCGCAAGTTTGGCAGTACGTAGGTATGTACAAAAATAAATCATGTGTTCGCTTTCTCACTATTATTTAGGTACTGATTTTCTAACAAAGTTTTGTTATTAATATTTTAGGGTATTTTGCCAATATAGTGTTTTAATCGAATAATCAAAATGTTAATCTGGTACTAAAAAGTTTTGGAAAGAAACTGGTTCTGTTTTGTGACATTTAATCGACTACTATTACTTAATTATTATGAACATTCAAGTTTTGGTGTAACGCTCGCATTAGTATCAGTGAGATCCGAGAAAGAGTAGCATTGAAAGAAAGTGTTGGTGTTAAAATGCGAAAGGACATGCTCTGCTGGTATGATCATGTTGAAAGAATGATAGATAAAAGATTGACAAAGCAGATATACAATGCGAGTGTGTATGGTCGTAGGTACCCGGGGAGACCAAGGCTGACTTTCCACGATCAGATCAATCGGATATTTTCCGAGGGTGGTGTCAAGAGTCTCCGAAATTGGCGTGTTTGTATGCAAAGGGTAATGAATGTGCCAGACAGGTTTGTCAGGATCGCAAGGTTTAGCACTCGATACTCTCTGCCTACTACTGGGACTGGGCGTGAAGATATTTATGTATGTATGTGTGTAACTTTTAAGCGATTATGCTGGGTATTCTTTCTATGTAATACATACGTAACCGTTCCGTTACAGAACCCCCCAGTGAAGACGTGGCAGAAACAACTACAGTTGAAGAGCTGAAGTACTACACCACTAGATATGTTTATTTAAATAATAGAGTTAAACGATACATTGAACTATCTTAACATTATAATGTAAAAATAAGTTGTATATTTTTTGTAAATAAAGTTTAATTAAAAGCGTGAATTCAGTAAATTTATTTTTTATTTATACTTTTTATTGTTTAGAGAGCAACCAACTACCTGCCCACTATCCTATCAACATAGAAAGCGACAAAAGACAGCAAACAAGCATGTAGCTCCTCTAAGGGTAAGATGCAACCGCAGCGAATAGGCACCATATGTGTAGGTGCATCGCTATCCTATGGTCTGGGTGCTAGGACAATTGTGCAAGTCTACCGTTTACCCTCTGTACCGGAACATGACATTCTCATTATGGTGGCAGGATAGGCAAGGCGGTGGATCCCCACCCGAGCAAGTTGCTGAACCGTATTCTACCACCAGTGATCTTGTTGGTGATGACCCCTTTCGCCTCTTACGAGCAGGACGGCATATGGTCTGTTCTACTTTAAAGACCCTGACCAAAATGGGAGAAAAAATTCACCCTGACCAAAGTGGAAGAAAAAGTTCACCAAGTTTCAATATATTGGGGAACATTGCAGCAGCATGTGAATCTGTCGATACTGAACAATAAATTGCAGTTGAACAATCTAGAAATCCCTTTCATTTCAGTAGCTGGCTTCAGAGACGTCAAATAACTTTTATTGAAATTGTTTTCAAATACCACTAATGTACGTACACAATTATTTTTCACCAGATTGAGGGAATCTTTGAGAAACAAAACCATTGCCACATTATTAATGGTATGGTATGAGTATGGAAGATACTATAGTGCGATGACACGCATAGTAGTTTCTTGAACCATTTTGGGCGCAAATATGTTAAGCATCAACGAAACACGTCATGGTAAATAACATCAGTTCTTACCATGACGTGTTCTGTCGATTGTAACCGGTAAAATACACGTGAATATTACTAAGGCAATGCAAAGGCAAAGTCTAAAGACATTCTATATTCTTTGCCATCAGGAAGTCTGTATTGCTTGTTTAATATTAGAAATAGAGTCATCAAAGTTGGCTACGAATAGTGTCACTTGTGAACTTCTCAATCTTCACACTTTACATTAAATGTAGACGAAACCATTACAAACATTATTGATATTTGGGGCTTTCCTGGCTCCTAACTTAGAGAGAGTGAGTTAAGAAGACTAAATTAGTAAAATATCGACTATATTAGTTAGTGCTACGAGAGGGAGCTTGGAGAGACAGATTAACAATTGATCTAAGATATTTTACTTCGCTATTGCAAATTAAATCTCATAAATACATACGTATATGGGTTAAAAAGAACTACCTACACAACTAATAATACTGAGGTAAGATTTGATTCTTTGTAACGAATAGGCTCCGAATCCACTGGACTGACAACATTATCTCTGATGAACATAACCTATGTTACGTTATTTCTAGTCCAGCTAGTCCTATACATAAAAAACAGTGAGTTTGTTAGCCTCGATAAAATGCGACAACATCCAAACCGGTTTAGCTTGTAAAATTATTTTGGTTTTTTGACCATTTGTACAAGTCTAGGTTAAGTATAAAAATAAGATAAAAGGAAAACTAGGAGAAACATCATTTTCATTTTTTCCATACAACCTAAAGGCAAAGCAAAGTTCGCCGGTACAGCTAGTAAATATAATATTGAAGGTGAAATGAAGAGAATAATCACCATTTAGGTATATTGACGAGCCGCTGGCAGCGAAATCTTTACCTACTCAAAGACCAAAATTAATTTCATGTCTTTTAACTCAGTGTTTACCATAAATGAATGACCAAAAATTAACTCGGAGTATGTCTACTTTAATACCTATTAACCCAACATTTTTATTCTGTCTATTGACAAGTGCATTTGTCAAAATCAAATTCATTTATTCCTTTCACACTTGGCTAAATTCAAAAGAGTATTTGTATCTCTTTCACGCAACAGTAATTTCTTATTTCATGTCTTTATTTTTTGTTATTTGCAAAGACATTGTGTTTTAGGCGAATGTTTCCTTAACTGCTTGTGTTTATTTTCTATCTAGCATTATAATTTATAAATATTGTTAGTAATAAAATGGAAACTAAATCTCGATTACGTGGGCCGAATTTCTCAAGCAGCGACAATTTGCTTCTCTGCGATATAATTTCTAAATATAAGCATTTCATTGAAAATAAAAGATCTGATGGAGCTACTCTCTTACAAAAACAAAAAGCTTGGCAAGAGGTAACGAAAGAATTTAATGCTATCGCTACCGGTTATCATCGGACTTTAGAAAGTCTTCAGCAAAATTACAAAAATTTGAAAAAGAAGGCGAAAAAAAGTATATCAGACGTCAAAATGGAAACTCCAGGGACTCCAGGTAAGTGGATTTTGTTGCTGTAGTAAGTTATTGTGTTATTTCATTTAGTAAAAATAAGTTACGATGTAACACAATTTAATCGCATTTGTGAATACTAGAAATTATCGGTATGTTTTAATATGAATCATCTTTAATCTTAAATTGGTTTGAGGGTTGATCAAAGTATGAGATACGATTTATAAAATTGTATGCTCCTATGTGTAAATATATATATATATCATTATTATGCAACCTCATGAAACTAAAAAAATATACCTACCTCCAAGAATTCAAAAAATAAAGGCTAGGTACCTTTTCTCAAATATACTACAGTTACTAGCTCTAAGTAGGTAAGGGCTTGCACGTTTCTGGGTTTAATATTTAACTCTGAGTTAGCTTTTAACATAGGGTTAATCTGCCATTTTAACCCAATAGGTCCGCTTGTACTTTCTAGGTTAAAATATATAATAATGTGTTAAACTGTTAAAATTAAAGTGAGTTAGAAGCTGACTCAGAGTTAAATACTTAACCCAACCCAATGTACAAGTGTCCTCATCAATGATTTAGTCAAAGTTGTAGATAAAATGAGAAGCTGTGTTCTCAATATCCCCAAGAGATGTAATAAAATCCACAGTTGTGTTTAACTTTACTATGTTTTTTCTTAGCTTCATATTATACCGTATAAAACTGATTAAAGTATTAAGTGCTTGACACACACATTGACACAAACCCTTTTAAGGTTTATGGATGTAGGAAATAAGTTTTATTCCTGTGTATCTTTAATTTAAAAAAATATATTTAAAAAAAAAATCTTACGGGAGCCAACAGCATCAGTATTGTTACAGAAATATTTATATGGAGTTGCTTAAGACTAATAATTTCTACAGACTGGTGGTTATGACAATTGCACCAATAATAGTAAAATATGTGTAATAGAAAGAGACTTTTTAGTGCTGTCAGATTAGTATACACAACATTTCTATAGATGTATGTGTATCATCTATTTCTCAGAAAATGTTGACTAAAAATATCACAATCTGACATCTATGGGCTAATTTGACATGTCTAAAATGTTCTATCTCCTTTGCTTTTGTTTCATTTGATGAAAATGTATGTACCTAAAATAAATTTGTAATAAGTACAATGAAATGTAAGATACGAGTCGAACACAAAGCAGCTGCTGATGACAGAAGGCAACCTTAATTTTTATGAGTATCCAATTTAAGAAGTAAATAGGAAATACACAATTTTGTAAATAAAATTATCTAAACTCAACTTCAGAAGGTAGCAATATATATCAATTTATATAATATTATCTAGAGTTTCATCTGGATTATATATTTATATTATTTGGCATTTCTATAATTTTGTATTTGTTAATAAATCAGATCTTGCAGGACTTACCTCAGGGAAACTGCTACACATTTCCATTACATTTTGTTTTTAAATTTTTCTGTTTTATTCTGTGCGTCTATTTTTGTTTAACAATTGATCATTAATCATTTTTATTTCATTAAAATTACTTAAGAATTTTTAAATTTGCAGTTAAAAGAAAGTTAGAGATGGATGAAGTCGAAAAATCACCAGTGTCTGAAAAATTTAAAGTACTAGAAGAAGAAAATATGGAGTACATTAGTAATAGTAGTCCTACGAGCAGAAGAAAAGATGAGGTAACATCCAGGAGCCATTATATTAGTGTGCAAACAGAAATATTAAAAATACAACTTTTAGAAGAGCAAGAAAAGCTGGAACATAACCGTTTATTAAGGTCGATGGAGCTAGAAGATGCTAAGGCAAAGTATGCACATAATGAAAAACTGAGAAAAATGGAATTAGAAAAAAATATATGAAATATTAATTTTATTAGTTAAGATACTACTATTTTGAAATCGTTTTTTTTGTATAGTTTATTGCACTTAGCTTTAAACTGAGCTAATGTGTAATGTAAAGACAACATGGATTATTGCAACTATTCGAGGCATCCCAGCTTTCTCCAGGAAGTTATTAAAACCTGCAAGTTGCCTGTAGCCTTCCACGTACGAGACGCTGAACCCGTTGTTACGTCTTGCACTTTAGTATCATGTACTGTGTCATTTCGTCTTCAATTCAATATTCGGGATTTTGGACTCCACCGAGATTACGGTGATTCTGCCAACATCAAGGTTGAGAGAGGCACAGAATGAAAAGCGTTTTTGCCTCGTGAATGTATGGCATTGAACCATTGACCTGTAAAGACATACACAACATGGTTAGTAGTAAAAGGACAAGGTTAGTTATAACAACTGCTGGGGTAGACGTCACAAGTTTATACATGTAGACATTTTGACATTACAATAGATAAATTTTACTTCATATGTGTCATAGTTTGATATTATTAAGTTTCAAAAATTTAGCTAACACAAAAATACGAGATGAATAAACCTGGGTAAGGAGGAAGTTAATATTTATTGGTCTGGGAAAGTCTTTAGGTAAAATTTCATACAGGGGAACTCTAATTTTTGGGCACAAGAAAAATATGTGTTCTAATGTTCTCTCTTCTAGGCCACATTCACAAAGTGAGCTATCTCTGATGCGCAGTTTAGCAAGAAAAGCAGGAGTGCAGACGTGTCCTAGCCGGAGGCGAATTATAGTAGATGTAAAGGATTTGTCTAATGTCTTTGTTCTGCACAGAGGGCTGTCGGTGACATCAGCCTTGGTAAAGAGGTCTATTCAGTGAACAGTGACCTGTTAAAACAACTACTCTTACCTTAGGTTCTTTTGTTGGTTCCATCCATATTTGGTAAGGTTTCCTTTGACTGCATAACCTTTGCAAGTTTTCTCATGTTTTGTACTTAATTGACTTGATTTAATGCTATAAACTTATTAGTCTGCATATGTTTTTTACAGATGCTATTCTTGCTAGTTCATCAGTGGCATTGTTTCGAAATGATCCAATGTAGCTTTTGATCTATTTTAGTGTAAATTGTTTTTTTTTACACCAATTTTTTCAATATTCTAGGACCAGTCTATGTATACTAGTTACTTTATCAGTAAAATCTGTCGCAGAGTAGGTAATGTCTGGTACTGTAAAATCGAATTACTGTCTAATATGATTTTTAGGTTTTGCCCTACTCTCTTTCTGTCCAGCATTACTTTAGCAACCAGCAGTGTTGAACTTGCCTAGTCTGTTGTGTTGCTTGATTTTTAGCTCAAGTGAATATGCATCTGCTCTTGTGACTTCGCCTTTCTTCGACTTATCTATGTAAGTAATTCATTACCCACTCTTATAGCGGTCAGTTATCTTTTCTGATATCGTAACTTTTTAGTTTCTGGTGAATGGTTTGTTTTACAGTTTTTTCACACGGTGCTTTTAGTAGACATTGTGATTTTTAAATTGGAAAGAGATAAAACTGTTCACCTGGTGGTATCTGTGCACGTCGATGTTTATATAAACAATCACCGGGTTGAAGTTGCATTCACGCCTTGAAAATATTTGACGAAAGAAACTCGAAAGAAATTATAGAATATTATCAGACAAAAAGTTAAGAGAGGTCATTTCGTCTGTTTTCGTCTACTAAGTGGAGTTTGAGGGAAAATATGTATTAAAATGTTCTTGCTCTTGTTTTGTATAAAGAAATAAAATAATGTAATTTATCAGTAGTGCATTTTTTTAAATATAAAGCTTTGTCTGAGCCAAAAAAATTTTTTTTGTAAAAAATCTTTTTCGTTACATCAAAATAATCTTCTTGCTCCTGTTTTGTATACAGAAATAATGTAATTTATCACTAGTATAGTCTAGTTAAGTATAAAGCTTAGTCTTAGCCAAAAAATAGTTTTTTTAATAGATAGGTAATTCACTAAATCTTTATCGTTACATTTGCGGCTGGTAATTTTTTTCAGAGATTTGACATAATACATGTAAGGTCTGACTTTAATAGGATGATTCTTTTTTTATCTTTTCGAGGCCATTTCACAAAATCTGAAATGGTCTTTATATTTGCAATTATTTTTCTATAGAGCAGAAGAAATGGCTGCTGAAGGCATCGCTGGTCGATCTAGTTATATTCAAGATTAATATTTTGTAGATCTTGGCATGAGTCCTCGGTTTCAATTCCTGAACCAGGATCAAAATGAGCTTTTGTTACTATGTGTTAAATTTTAGCCAGCATTGTGTTTTTAAATGGAACGAAGTTTTTTTATGTGAAATCTCCAATCGCTGGTCGATCTAGTTTTATTCCAGATTAATATTCTGTACATTTTTGGCATGAGTCCTCGGTTTCAATTCCTGTTGTGAAACCATGTGTCTTTGGCTAATAATGGTTTAACCTATGCCTACCTCTTCGAAATAGGGGTGTGAAGATAATTGACTACTGAACTTCTTATTTTTCTGTAGTTAAAATTGATGATACTGCTGCTGCTGTATGAGCGGAAGGCAGATACAGTTCTTGCGCTTATTCCTTACCAAAACGGTGGTACAAGTCCTAGCGGGATGCTGTTCTTGCTGATGATCGTGTTCCAGCGACTACCGCCTACTTATGACAGATTGATCTAGTTACAGTTTTAATTAAAAATTACAATATTTAGAATAAAAAAACAGTGGATGCAATCTGATATATAGTGTGATCTATAGATCAACTGTAATTTTCGACGTATGTGTACCTAATAATTTTTTAATTTATTGTAAATGGAGTGAAACTACAATCTATTCTACTAGGAACCATGGTACTGTTGACCTAAATTAGCCATTAACAATAGGCTTAATAATGGTGTTATAAAAAAAATGTGTGTGTACTTATGTACACGCGTTAGAAGTCATACTTCTTCGGCGTAATAAGATTATTAATAATAACTTATTTTACATTTGTAGACAAAATGACACTAACCATTGAAAAAAGGTATTTAATACGTTAAAAGTTTTATTATAATGTATTATTTAGTTAAATAAAATTTATTTAATATTTAATAAAATTATCACAAAAAAATGTTATCTATAGCTAACTTCATCATGTCGGTTTTTCGTGACGGTGTGCGCGCGCATCGTAAAAATTTACCCTCATCATTTTTTCCTAACGCGCCAAAAGAAGTATAACTTTTTTTTTCTCATTTTTATTTATTTCAATGGTTTAAGAAGAAAGATATATCTTTATTTACACTTAAGGCTAAGAACTCACATTCTATAGAATGTAGATTTGTATGCAAAATATTAAGAGCATATTCCGCCGTTGTTTGCGGTTCCTGTGGCACCAGTTGCCCGCGCGTGTAAAACCGCTCCTTGAGTTCTTAGCCTTAAACAATGAAACACGCGGCGGCGATTCGCTATTTTTTGTAATTGGTAAAAGCGTTGCTAAAAACATATTACGTTGTGACGTAAGATACGATTTTAGACGTAAGACTCTTCAAGTGGAACGCCGCCTAAATCTACCTAAACTACATACTGTAACCCCCCGTGCCTAGGGTTAAATAATCTATAAAGTAGCTAACTTAGATATAAATTGTTTAACCCTCAAATAAATCCAGAAACATGTAAGCGGTCGTCAGTGCCGCATGCACTTTGATGTGTTAAGCTTAGCAATAAGTTAAACTCTCAAATTTAAAGTGATTTAACCCTATGCACGGTTTGACCCGTACATGTTTTGCGAACGCGGCAATCTTTAATTACCGCGTATCATTTAACTTACTTCTTTATTCACATAATACTTTGAAACCAATTTAGTGCGATAATAACCACGGACGAGAAAGCATTTGCCAATATATTCTTAACTTGTGTAACTTTAATTCCAATATATAACTTTCTTTAATTTTGAAGATCCTTCTAATTTCCGTCTCGCACTCCTGACTTACTACAGAACATAAAAAAAAACTATACTTCTACACCCTAGTTAGAAGCTAACTCAAAGTTAAATACTTAACCCACAAACATGCAAGTGGCCCTAAGTGAATTATTTATTTTTTCTTGAAGTTCATTTAACACTAGAAAAAAGCAATAAAATAACCTTACACTTGCGTTGTGTTGAGATTACTATGTAGTGATCTATGTGACCTGCGGTTCGGTGCTAACGCTGCAATAAATATCAATGCAATAAATGTTACTTTTAGTTTTTTATTTTACTCTAACTAACTCAGTGCTAAACTCGTCCTTATTTCGTGGGTACATCATTCGTTACACTTGAAATACGTCAACAGTTAAAATACATTATAATAATTTTTGACCACAAGCACATATAGTACCTAATTAATACACTATTACAGGCTTTAAAAACACTTAACATCAAACATTTCAAAAAACAGGTAACAAATACACAAACAAATCCTGTCTCAACAGCATCCTAATGTATGACAATAATATAGACGAAACATTCAGGTAGTTAAAGAATTTAACTACATGAGGTAGACCAGGTTATGGTGTTTCCCTAAAAACAGTGAATACAATTTAACCGTGGAATATCAAGTGGCCCATATCTTTTTGACTACCCTGTTTGCAAAGGGGTAAAGCGTACCTAGGTCCACCGACCAACAGCGGTTCAGGTTTGATTCCCGACGGGGCATGCATTTATGTGATGCATTTCTATTATTTATTTATCTAAATTAAGTATAGTTGACTAACATCTGTAACACAAGCATATATATAATTTGCGTAATTTGTCCAGGAATATTTATTCATTAATACAAACAAAATATAATGTAATAATTGACGATTCATAAACATACTGTGTTAGAACGTGTTGGTCTTAATTACAATTTTAATTACAAGTTAACTTTAAGTTTGGTTAAGATTTCAATAATTCCACCAAAACCATAAATTTGATAACAGCTTTGTTTATATTCAGGCAATAAATTATTTGTTTGTTTCTAAATAAAAACAGTAAGTAATAAAGTTTTACATATGTATTAAACAGTAGGAAGATGTAATTTTTGAATTAGCGGAGGATACGTTAAACAGTAGGTACAACTGTTTTTTAATTACAAAAGTTACTTGGAAGTTTTACCAAGCGCCGACGATGGAAAGTGTATATAAAAATAAAACAAAGACGTGTTAATTACATTATTTATAACTCAAGAACGGATCAGAAGATTTAGCTGAAAATTGATAGGGAGGTAACTAAGAATCAGGAGACGCACTTTGGATTTTTTTTATCTCGATCGACTGAGAAAACTAGAAAAAAATTTTTTTTCGTAACTAAACTTCTTTTCTAAACTGAACGGGCAGAATGAAGTTCGCCCGAGCAGCTAGTATCACACATACCAAATATAATGTCTTATCTACCTATCACAAATTACTATCACTTCCCCCATAAAACGTTGATCGGTAAGCCAATAAACGGATATTTTTACTTTTATTGGCTTACTGGTTATCGATTCCTTACGAGAACTCTATAGTAAGAAACTTCAAAGCAGTCGTCAGTCGTATCCAGTACCCAAAGAAACCATTGTATCAATAAACGCATTACTTTGATCTTTCGGGTTAATGAATTTGAATGGACGGTTGCTCTTTAAAGATTTCGTCTTTTGGAGAAGCGAACAACTTTTTTATTTATACAAATAAATGAAATCGGAGTGTATGTTTGTAATATTTAAATAACCGCTTTTATTAGGTACATGCATATTACGGTACGTACCTACATACCTAAACCTACCTACTAAAACAATATTTTCTACAATTTTTGTCTCTGTTTGTTACGGCTAGTTTCCGAAACGGCTGATCCGATTTTGAAGGGAATTTCAAGGTCAGATAGCTGATGAAATAAAGTGAATATAAGTTACTTTTATTTAAATTAATTAAAAAACTAACTTATTTTAAAAAATAATCATTAGGATAAAATTGCGGGCTTAGCTAGTTAATTAGATATCCTTTCGATCTAAGTATTTGTTTTTTTAAGGTACATAAAGTTCTTCCAATTTTTTTAAATTTATAGAGCATTATCAGTACCTACATGTAATAAAAGTTATTCGTATAAAAAAATAATTTGATTAAAATTACTTTTGTTTTTTTTTGTTTTACTGCATACCTACAGAACTAAAAAATATTCTTTTAACAAACATTCATTGATCTTAAAAGATATTAGGGAATATTTCTAGGAAAAAAAGTAATATTTTTAATACATTATAGGCTAGGCAACCCTAGTCTTTTAATGTTTTTAACAAGTGAATTATAGGCAGAGTTTATTTTACATGCGCATGAACATTTTTAAGTCAAATGAAAAAAAAAACACTTAATCATGCAATTTTTCACCTGGATATCTTTTTACATGTACTGAACACGCTCTGAAAATTACAATAAATCTTAAATAAAACCTTATTCAATTAGAAAATAAATTGGATGTAGTGCTCAGGTAGGTGATTTTTTTTAAAAAAATCAAGAGGTATTTTAATTTTGTCAGAGATTGCTATGTTGCATTAAGTTCACCTCTGTGTATCGCCTTTAGATCTATAAAATACTAAAAATTAAAAACAAATATACTTTAATCCGGCGCAAAATACAAGATGCCAGGTTATAACGTAAACAAATCTAAAAATCTTCCCACTGACCGCAGGCTGGTGACGTCATGACTCTTACTAAAGCCTGTTTTTTAATCTCAAGAGACTAAATTGACATTAGCAATGTTGTAAGTTTTTTGTAATTCATAAATAGTGTCGCACCACTATCGAAAAATGTTCACAAAATCTATTACCGATTTTTATGAGTTACTCCAGAAAATCGGAACATGTGTATTTAGAATGAATGGATACAAAATTAATATGCTCCATAATAGTAGGTTGATAAATGTTAATCGTAGATTAAACTATTTACACTTTTACAAAACAAAATTTATAAAAAAAACACTTGTATTTTTCAAATATTTATTTTACTTTTTATTCGGATAATCACTCAGTACTTGAATACTCAAAATTATCTTATTTTTCATCTAGGTATATCTATAACTAGCCGACCCGGCTAATTTCGAGTCTTTTGAAATTAACAGCCACTGACAATTTGTATGAAAAAAAATTATTGTGTTTCCCACTTTCTCTGTAACTTTCTCGGTTTTTTCTCGTTATAAGAACCTTCTCCTCACAATAGAGATTTTTGTCACAAGGATTGACAGAATTCGTCAATTCGTTAAAGTGTTAGGCGATGATCACGCGAAATAGAAATTCATTTGTATTTAGATATATATATATATATTAACTGGTAATGTCACAAGGCTCAAAGGCTATACAGTCCTTCTATCGCTGTGGAGTAACTTGAAGAAGCGCTTCTCCAAAAAACTTCGTATTCATTTAATTTCAGTCTTATTTTTTGTGTTAAAAACAACTTTTTTATGGCAAAAGACAGCGAACAATTACTAGGCTCCCATGAGCCGTATAGACATCATGTTTATTGTAGGTGCGTCATTATGAGGCTAATTGTGCAAGTCTGTCAGCAGCCTATCCTCCGGACTTAATCACGACCATGTCTCTATGGCGGCAGTAATAGGTAAGGCGGTGGATCGCTATCCAAGAGAGTTGCGGTACAGTGGTATTGTTGGTAATAACCCGTTTGGCCTTTGCTCGCATATCGATAATGCGGGTTATGCACG